>JARKHS020017308.1:0-41631 GCA_030143305.2 Amblyomma americanum
CTCCAATAGTCGTGAAATGAAATTCATAAATTAGAAAGAATAAAAGCTTCCAAAAGCAATGCCATTCACTGCACGATGCTGAAAACGATTTTCTAGGTTGTACTCCTCATTAAGTTGATTATTTCTTCTTCCTTATCTCTTCTTCTCTGGTCCATTGGGCGCCCTGTGCGGACGATATCGACACAAAGAGCCCGGACGCTAAGAAAGCACTTAGGAAACAAGAACTTCCAAGTGCCCTGGTTGTTTTCGCACAAAAACTGGTTGCTATGAACATCTCGAATCGAGAACTGGGTCATGTTGTTGCCTATTGTGCTGGTAAATGCTAGTGCCACTTATTGGTCTGTGGCTATACGGTGATAGTTTCCGCCTCGATATCAGCTAAAACCTCCGATAATCGATGTTTCTTTTTTTGTTGGTAAAATCATAAAATTAAAGGCAGGAGGCTATTGTATAAGGATGTACTATTGAGTACGTGACTGTTTGCATTTGTTGTTGTCATAAACTCCATGAAATCATTGTAAGTAATGGCGAGCACAAACATATTTGTAAAGTTTGCTCTGCTATTTTTCTTGTTCTTTCTTGCACATGTACGCGGAAGTTCTGACAGTGTCGCTCAACGATGACGTTTTTCTGATCGCGCGTTCGGCAAATGCTACCTTGCGCTTATAGTGGAATTGAACAACAAAGTCTGTGAAACAAGTTAATACTTTAAAAAATTGGTACAAATATTTTTGCAAAGTAGTGGAGCTTGTAGAATTTTTATTTTATTACTGGCCATGATGTCCAAGCTCATTTATATCCTGTTTTCCAGGAATCAGCGATTCTTCCCGTTGCGCTCCCGGTCCGTGCTGCTGATATCTAAAAAAAGTCTATGCATGGTGCAGTGACACAGCGTCCATTCTGTTGATGCTGTTCATTAGTGTGCAGCTCGCCTCTGTGATTTCATTGGCTGCATTTATTTGTTCACAAGTTTTGGCTTCAAAGTTGATAGAGATAGACCAACAAGCCAGACCTGAAACACACGTCATTCACTGCAACAAGACAGGTTTTGGATCACATGACGCACATGATTCAAAACGCGATGTAGCACAACCAAAAATTCTATAAACACTGCGCAAACGAGAGGATCTGTGATGAATGAACGAAAGAGGCCTATATTCGAAGGCCAGAAAATTATACGAGCGACCACATTCCATATCACATTCGCCCTACGTTAATATTTTCGGACTAATGACATTCCAGACTGCCCCGCTCCCCTTTAGATTTGACAGAGTTCCGCGGTGCTAAATGACAATTTCTCAAGGAAGTCATAAGTTTCAACATTTCTTCGCCGTACTGCAGCGATGCTGCTGCCGTCAGTTTTCGTTTCCTGATCTCCAGTTGAGCCTTTTAAACGTTCCTTTGGTCACTGAAAGGAATATCGACAACGATGACAATAGGTTGTCAGGTCATCGTTTGTAGCTTTCTTTCTTTCTTTCTTTCTTTTTACCGGGCATGAGCTATGGTTCAAAGCCGTTCAAGGGTCTACGCGCCAGTGTTTGCCTATCCTCTCACCAACTTAGCTTCTGGACGCTCTGTGCGAACATGTTTTATGCGTCCAGCTCAATTTCACCAAAGATTGTTTAATGTATGCCACAAAGAGGGCAATTAGTACTGCGTGAATCAGTAGTGTATCAATTTTCTAAATAAAATACTTGTGCTTTTTGATATGCCTCCAAGGCCTTCAGCCGTTCAAGGGTCCTTTATTGTAGCAGCGATGATTGTAATACACTTGAGTACTTTTACACAAGACATGCATCTTTCTTACTTCACTGCGGTTTGGCGTAGGGCAAACCACAATAGAAAGTTCTCTTAAAAATTGACGTCAGCGTCAACTTCAACGAAATAAGAATCTTAAATTTGTTGGATTTTCTTTCGTCCCCATCCCGCATCGTTCCAACCAAACTTTATCACAATGCATGCGTGACACCTTGCCTGCAAGCAAGCTTCAGTAAAAGCAGGGGAAAAAATATTGAAGCCTCACTTATTTCCGGAAACAGAAATGTTTTATTATTATTCCATGGCTTTACGTTGCATTTTTTCATAAACGAGGTACCCCAGAAGTCAGCACAGGATTACTGTGCCGGTCATTAAATTAAACAAAGCTAGTACATCAGCGTCGATACTTAAAATACAAAACGAGCGCAAAAAGCCACATACAGGAACCGAGAACCATGAAAAGAACAACAGCGGCGCAATTTTATATGCGCTTCGTTATTCTATAAGGGTTCGAGCATTCTTATTGCATGTCGGTATGGACGAAACGACATATCTGGCGTGGCAGTTCGTGGTAACTTATTCCACAGCTTTGTGGCGAAAGAACGAAAATGTGGGTTATCCGCAATTTGTTCGAATGGGTGGTGCGGCTAGCGTCTTCGATGAAATTCATAGTAGCGCAGTTCTTCGTGGGAGATTTGTGAGCGTTATCGAGAAACAGCTTACAATGCCTCGAATCATTTTGTAACTTAAGAAGAGCACTTAAGGCCTTATGTTAGAGGCTGAATATTTAGGAGTGCAAACCCAAATTTGACTCAATAATGTCTTTTCTAAAAAAAATTGCGACCGCTGCTGTTTTTTAAGTCATTTAACCTGGTTGGAGCGTAGTGGAATCAGTTAGAGCATATATTGTGACTGCGCGGCGATGTGCGAGTGCATGAAGTAAGTGCGAGTGCATTTTAGTAACATTCCAAGAAATTTTCGATATCTCTAAACATTCCGAGAGACTTTTTGAAGCCCTAGAGTTTAAAATGTCTGACTGTTTCTAATTGTAAAGTCTAATTGTATAGTAAGGCTAACATGTGTTTACCCTACTATGCAATTATGTTTTGCTATGTGCCGTTACAAATAGGTGGGTGATATAGTGGGAGATTCCTGGTGACATGAAAGTGTTGCTCTGTGAAAATGACCTGATATTCATGCAGCATTCTTCACTCTGAGCGAATTCTTTCAGCTATTTCAGCTGAAGCAATGACAGAGTAGAACGAATACATTATTCAAGCATTTTTTAAAGTTCGTCGCTACATTGCAACTAATCTGCTGACAAGCCGTAGGCAGACGCCGAAGGCTTACTTTCTTGCTTGAGCAACTGAAACTATCATTTGACGCTTACGTTTCGAGGTGCAGTTTTGCGGCGGCCACGAATGAACAGTTCCTTCGAGATAAAGTGACGCACCGTAAGTTCACCGAGAAACACAACCAATAATAATATTAATAGTAATTTATTGCGCCAAATCTTTTAAAAAAGTACAGAAAATCCGGCCTGCCAAAGCCTCATAGGGCTTGAGAGGCAGAACCCGAAAGGCAGCGGAACCGCGCTAAAATACCCACAAGCACAAACGCACATTAAAAATTACAGAATATCAAATTAGTACAGAGGCAAAATAAAAATATACAGCAAACCAAAATGGCATAAAAATACCTGAAATCCGTGCAAAAAATACAGCAGTTACAAGTGAAATTATGATTTATTTGACAGGTGGTAAAGCATATGTACAACGTCGAAAACCACTAATTAGTGTATCGCACCATCTTTTTTAGTTTATATTTAGTTTTTGCCCGGCGAACACTTAGAGGTAACCTGTTAAAGTAAAAGGACACGTAATAATATCTTACTCGCTTTCCGTATCTTGTAGACCGTCGGGGATTACGAAAAGATTCCTTCGGTCGAAGAGACCGTGTGGGAACATAAGGTATCATATAGTCACTACACATACAATGCCGCGGCCTGTCCTAATATCACCATGTAGAACAGCGCCGCAGTGTCTTCGGTCGAGAGTGAGTGGACTTGTGACGAGGAAGTACTCGTTAAAAACCAGATTCGAGCTTTTAGTTGCCGCCGTTTCTGTTCCGTGAGTGTGGACTCGTGCATCCAGCGACATCTGCAAAAGGATGTGCATGGATTTGCTGCATGTATGGTGCCGACACCGTTTGGGCATCACGCTTGGCAACAACGTGTCGTGTCCCAATGTGGAGCTGTCCGTCGTCTAAATATTGTTTCCCTCTCTAACAGACATGGAAATAGCCTATGTGGAGTATATGACGTATCGAGATGGAGAAAAATGATCCTCCTCTCAAGGGTTTAGAGAAGTACAGCGCTGAACAAATATTTTTCCTCACGTTTTGCCTGATGGCTTGTGAGGTGGAATTATCGGGCCGACAATCGGCCCCCTTGTGTAACAGTGCTGTGAAAAACTTTGAACCCTTCGCCAAGGCCTTTTCTTGCCGGCCTGGATCAAATATGAATCCCGGGGTAAAGTACCGCTTTTTCTAAGTGAGATGGCCCGTTACATGAGACTTCCAGCCGAAGTATTATTTTAGACTATCTTCTATTGTAGAACGTGTTACGTTCGTTGGAAAAAATATTTGGGAATATTGTGAGCCTTTTATATGTTTTTATTCTAGCACAAGATTTTGGTAGGCAAGGGCGTGACGCGATGGTCGTTCTGAGAAGGTTACTTTTTTTTTTTTACAAAAGCTTTTCTGTACTGCCGCTGGCGGCCGATATAACGCTGGAATTCACCCTATGACATTTACGGCTTAGAATCTGCTTATCAGGATGCAACGTTCACTCTGAGCACCTGTGTTGTTTGGCGTGAATGTTGGCGTTCTTTCGACAATGGTTTCTGACCACTACTGTGCGAGAGGCTCCCAAAGGCTCTGCTTTCAAAATGGACAAAATTCCGCTTCTTCAGAACTTTCCTCATCGATCGCCCGAGCGTCAAGGTTGTAATTTATATTGGAGTGTCAGTCTGAGACCACAGGCATGCGTTGGTGTATATTTTGTCAAAGGTGTCAACATTATCACCTCCTCATCAGTGTTGTCTGATTGTAAGTTGAGGCAATTTCATTTGCACTCAACCTTAAATGTATCCATGCAATTTAGTAATTAGCCTCTGATTCCGTCACTGTAATGTTACTTGAACACGTTCTGGCTTAAAGGAGCTGTATATTCGCTCATGGGTAATTTTTAGCAGTAATGGGGCGATGTACATAGGTTAAGATTTATATGTTTGTATTTGTCCTTTGCAAATGTGTTAAAAAAAGCAAATTGTCTATCGCGGATCGATAACTGCGTTTACTAAGTTTCCTCTATGAAAAAACTGCGAAATGCCGATGACATGTAAGATCATAACCACATTCTATAATCGCGCACTGATTCTAAAGCAGCACTAAAAACTTCGCGTCATTTACTCCAACGTCCAGTGTCGTCCGATCAACCTTGGGGCACGACAGTGGCTGAACTCTACTACTGTTCCTGCAGTAAATTATAAAGCCTGGATTGGGCCGTTATCTTCATGGACGCATTTCTATTCGCGTTCAGTGGCTTAAGTCATCCAGGAAATTTGTAGTAAAAGCTTAACCACACTTACGCGAGTTCAAGATATGCTACAGGCGGGCGGTAGCCTATTGCTGCCTGCCCATACTTTGAAGTGCGGTCTACATTGGTCAGACTGGTCGTTTTGTCAGGCTAGTTCATAAGATGGTCTCTCTCAAGCGCATTTGCCGCACGTCTTCACTCCGATCGGTATCTACGCTTGTACAAAAAATGCAAATATCATTGAACAGTTCACCAAAGATTGTTTAATGTATGCCACAAAGAGGCAATTAGGACTGCGTGAATCAGTAGTGTATCAATTTTCTAAATAAAATACTTGTGCTTTTTTATGTGCTCCAGGGCCTCATCCTTTATTGTAGCAGCGATGATTGTAATACACCCCTGAGTACTTTTACACAAGACATGCATCTTTCTTACTTCACTGCGGTTTGGCGGAGGGCTTTTAGTGCACGTCCCAGTGAGTACGACGGACAGTTGACACTCAGAGAACAGGTGAAAATTAATGAACTAATTAATTGATTTAATTTACTGAGTGAAGCGAAGCCTCACTCAGTAAATCGATGGGTAGAGCCCCTAGTTCAGGGCCCCTACGGAGACTGCAGCAGCTCTCGCCCGGTCCACCAGTCGTCCCTGGTTTTCCACGTTTGAGCTGCACACAGCCTCCTCCCACTGCTCTGGTGGTGGGATTTGTATATTGGTGACTGCCTTGTTGCGTTGGCAGGTTGGCAGCCCCACGAGGTGTATTATAGTGTGAACGCCTGCGCACACAGCCGACAGGTGGCCCTATGGGCTGGTGGGTGAATTTTGCTGCTTTCGATGTATAAACTAGGCAAAGTATCTGTGTATGTGGGGTGGGGGGGGGAGGGGGAGGGAAGGGCCATCCTCCACTCTCAACGTTGTTCAAGATACGACTATACATCAGAACCACTGCTTGCACGGTTCAAGCGAATCTTCCGCCGGTCGGTTAGTGTATCCTCGATCTACGGCATCCGCCGCGCAGTTCCCATCCAGGCCAGCATGTCCTGGTATCCGTGTAACTTAGTGCTCACCGATGGCGGTCGTGGGGCCTTGGCGTAGGATATGGAGGGCTGGCTTGCTGATCCTACCCTTAGATAATTCCGGCAGGCTGCCTGAGAGCGCGTGACTTTTGTAATGAGTGCCCTCAAGAAGCCTTCGACCATCGCGACAGCAATGGCTACTTTCCCTTCTTCCTTTGGGTTGCCGTAGTGCAAGGTGGCGCTGGTGACCTCCCGGTGAGCGTGGTCGACCACTGAGGCTAGCTGCCGCTCTGATTCCCGAGTAGCTGGAGGCGTCCACGTACACCGTGCCTGCCCTTCCGACTAGGCGTTTCTCCTGGGCCCTGGCTTTTACCTCCCAGCGCCGTTGTGTAGTTTTCGATGCATATTCCGGGGGAGCGGCTGGGCCGAGAATGTCCTACGCAGCTCATCTGGGATCTGCCCGTTTCTTCAATTTTTTGAATACTGTCCGAATAGTCCAGCCTCACCAGTAGTACACATCGTTGCGGAGGGGTAAGGAATTGAAAGAGGAAAGGTTATTGAGCTTATAATACGAACATTGAAAGGATGTCAGACCCTGCGTGCGCGCAATACGCATATGGATCGTGAGTGGTGTGGACAGTGGACAGGATGTGTCACGCTTTCACCAATCCATAGCTAATCCACAGTCTAATCCATAGCCGTCCAATAAGTCAACCCGCAATCCAACAAGCCAAACTAAAATCCACAATCCAATCGATAATCTGAAAAATGCACGAACTGTCAATGAAGAATAAGAAAAGAGAATTCGTGTCTAGGCTGGAATCGAACCCGGGCCCTGGCGTGCTAGGCGGGGATGTTCCCACTGCGTCACGACAGTGGGACGCTTGCAGCTGAATGAAGGCGCGTCTAGTGAATTCAGAGTTGTCTTTGAACCGTGCAAGAGTAAATATGAGCACATAATTTATAGATGTCGCAATTAACCGAGTACAAGAGTACGTTTCCGGTAAATTTACATCTTGCTTGGCGTGCCGTAGCGCCATCATGCGGCACTCATGAAACTTCTTTTGCAATGTACGACGCTGGCCCAGCAGAAGCCGCCATAATGCAAGCAGAAATGATTTCACATTACCGCATGTAAGTTGTCTTAAAGAGGCTGAGAAACACTGCTTGAATGAACGTCGGCTGTACTTTCAGATGGATTCTTTATGTCACACAGATGCTAACTCAAAAAGAATTAAAGGAATCGGTGCATAGGAACAGGACTTATTCAATGAAGAAATTTAAAAATGCAAGCAAACAAAATGCTGCCCTCAACTCGATTTTCGCGCGGCCTCCCATTCCCATTTCACTCTCCCAATGACGACAAAGGGCGGAACCAATCAAAACAGCCTATCTTAGCACGTCGCGGAAGTTTGAACGCCTTGGTTGCCTAATCGCTGTAACTTGTCCTTGCCAAGGCTGGTAGCGCCGTTTTCATGGTTACAACAACCACGTGAACGCCCAGCTGACCCAGCGATGCTTCATCGTCACGTCGACGGTGCAGAAGGGAACACTCATCAGTGGCGTTTCCTGACTTATGGATCCGAACTCGAGCGCGAAACACTGCGACGGAGTGACGGCCTGCGCAAGAGACTAGATACATTTAGCATAGCGCGTACCACTGCTGCTTACCGCCTACCATGGCCCGCCGCTAGAAACGCGCTGATTGGTCACGGCGAGCAAGGCGCGCGCCATCTGGTGCCGCCACTCGATGATCAGCCACAAGCTGACGATGCGCACTGCTAAATGTTGAACGAATGACTTTTTTTTGCATCCTTCCTTGGGAGCAAAACGAACGCTTGTAAAGTGCAATGGCTCGATCGGATCGATTCCGCAAAGCCGTTCTCAGATACATAGAGTAGCCATAAGTGGTGTGTGCTAGGTCGTAGGAGGTGTACAGAAAGGCGCAAAATGCATCTTGAAACCGCGCAAAAAAGACAAGGGACGAGGAAGAAACCAACAGGACAGAGCGCGGAGGACAGAGAAAGCAGGACAGAAGAAACCAACAGGACAGAGCGCGGACTTTGCGCCCGCGCTCCCTTCAACGCAAGAAGTAGCCACAGTCTCTGGTGGTGTATTTTTATTTCACTTGCTTTACAGCGCTTTTATCTAAAACAAACAAGTTGGTTTTGTTGATGTAATATAAAGCGCAAAAACTTGCCAAGACGTATCTCTAGTTATTAACACAATTTGCTGTATATTTACTGTTTGTCCAATCATCGAGCTCCCGCCCAGTGATGTCATATCCACTGCTAAAAATGCCACTGTATGGTGACACCGTCAGCGCCATGAATTTGTTTTTGCGAGCTAATTAAAATATTAAAAACCGGAGTATACGCGGTACAGAACAACGCTAAAAGCATCACTATAACACATTCTATGCAACCAACAGGCAAAACAATGCACTGATTATGTGTTTCCGGGGCCCCTTTAAGTTCCTCCTTGAATTTTAAACACTCAGCTAATCAGCCTTCACAGCTGACTTTTGACGACGGCTTCCCATACACTGAGGCCCGTCTTCCTTCGACGAAGCCTGACCGAGAACCGCTTGACAGTCACGCAACGCGCTCTTATATAAACACGCGCAGAATTTTTAGAACTCAGCGGCGGCGCTGAGATAGGGTATAGCCACCGCCACCCGCGTGAGGCCGCACCTCCCTCCCCGCGCCATCCCGATTTTTTCGAACCTTCTGCCGGCGGTTGAGTCGCACTGCCAAAGTCGCCGGGAGAGGGAGGGCCAGATAGATGCAGAGTTTCCTGGAAATTTTGAATGGCTTGAAAAAAAACGTTTCTTTTTCTTCTGTTTTTTCCCAGTGAAAAAGTTGAATATTTTTGGTAACAAAGAGAAAACGCCAAAAATAATTTGTAGGTTAATAACAGAAACATCAATGCTAATGCTCAATACTTCAGACGAATACGAAGATATAAATGTCATACTTGTGAAACGGACTTATTGTTATATTGCACCGGGAGGTCAACACGAAAAACGACCAATAAGTAACCCCGTGTCGGACTCGGAGTCACTATCGTTGGGTCCGGCACTACGCGTTCGCGTGGCCTTCCTGTAGGGAAGCCTTTAGAGTGGGCACTTTTAGAGCAGGGGGACCCACTCGATTAGGGGGATAGGGTAACAGCGGGGCGCCAGTCTGCAGGCGCAGGGCAATAACGCCCCTCGGGTAATTCTCCTGCGCATGCGCACTGGCGCCATGCAATTCCCCTGTCCCCCTAATCGATAGGATCCCCCATCGTCCATTAATTTTCGTCGAAGCTGCTAAGAACACCAAGGTGCACTTACTCCATTCTGCAGCAATCCTATGGCGCAATCCTATGGCGCCCGTGTGAGTGCCGTTCGCCAGACGTACGCCAAACGGTCGCCGGAGGTCGTAAACGACGTCGTAGCTGCATGCGACCCGGAAGCAGAGCGCGCAATGATTTAGAATTTCACTTTTTGTTTCCTTTAACACGTCGCATCGTCTAAAATCTGTAGAACATAGAAGGCAGCGTGTTCTTTCTTTTGTACATTCCTTTGTTCGCTACCCTACTCACTGACACAGAAAGCAATGCACAGAACGAAAGTGATACAGAAAGAAATAATCCCCCTTCTTCCTCCAATGTTCAAGATCTGCATTCATAGCATGCAACACTTCCGCGGCCAACACAACCAATTATGTTTAATTAAGTTTTCTACAGAGCATCTCGTGCTCTTAGATTTAAGCAGCTACGCTAAGGTAGGCGGAGTGAGTGAGTGAATAAACTTTATTGGTCTAATAAAGGAGTCTTGCTGCTTGCCCGAAGATTGCCGATGTCTTCCAGGCTGAGCGTGGTTGGCGCCCCTAGTACAAGGCACCACTGTGCCTGGCCATCCGGCATGCGTGGCTCACTAGGTCTCTTTGGACCTTGAGCTGGCTGCTGGTTAGCCGGTCCTCCCACTGCACCGCATTTGGCTCTTCGTTACCTCGGAAAGCTACATTGTGTATGCATTCCCATGGGATATGATACAGCGTGGGGGTTGCCCCGCACCACGGACATACATTCCTATACTGCTCCGGATACATCTTATGTAGAATGTGAAGGTTGTGGAAGGTTCCTGTTTGGAGTCTTCTCCAACATGTCGCTTCATATTGTGTTAGCAGAGGATGCGGCTGGGGATATTTGCGTCTTCTGCCTTTGATGAGGTTGAGGATAGCTGCGTACGTGAGCTCTACCGTTATCTCCGGGCCGTCCGAGGCGTTTGACGCACCAGCTCGGATAGTAAGCTCGCGAGCTAGCTTGTCCCCCTTCAGATTGCCTTCAGAAGGTAGGCGAGCGCATAATATGGTGGTATGGGCGGAAAATATTTCTCTGGCGAAATAGTACCAGCGGCCTTCTCAGTACAAGAACGCACACACGCGGCATTGTGGTGTACGCCCCACGTGAAAGGCACAAAGTCAGCCAGTGCCTGCAGTATTTGACCAAAAATGCCGATCACGCGCAGCTTTCCATTTCGAGGCTGAGCCTGCACGAAAGGAGGCGCCTGAACACAAAACACAAAAAAAGTCTTCTTACTGCAACCAAACCAAATGTTTTTTTTTTATTGACCACTGCCAAAAAAAAGTGGCCATGATCAGCGGCCCAATGCAGCTCGTCCTTCTGCTGGCTGCAAGCCCTTGCAAAATCAATTTTTTACAGCGACAGCTGTTAGCACATCAACTTCCGAAATCGTGGTGTCGTCGTTGCTGTCGGAGTCGACGTCAACAAAGAGGAAGGAGCGCTTGTGGCGGTGGAGAGAGGGAGCAAGTGAATTGTGGGGTTTAACGTTGTAGGGGACTAAATCTCTAAGGCTCGTGACATGCGCACGTGGCCCCACTTAGCCAGCGCGTGCACATGTCACGAGCCGAGGCGGCGCAGCACTGCTGACCATGATAGTGCCGCTACAAACGTCTCTAACTGACACAGGGGCTATGTGAGACGCCGCAGTGGAGGGCTCTGGAATAGTTTAGACCACCTCGTGTTCTTTAACGTGCACTGACATCGCACAGTACACAAGCGCCCTTGCATTTTGCCTCCATCCAAGCTCCACCGCCGAGGCCGGTATTGCACCCAGGTCCCCGATTCAGTACCCGAGTGCACCAACCACTGAGCAACTGCGGCGGGTTAGGGAATGCGGTTCCCGCAGGTTGGCACCAGGCGACTGCGAGTGCAAACCTCTTCGTCTTTCGCTTCGTCACTGCTCTGCGTAGCGCACTTTGTTGGCCACCCAGAGACCACTGGTGAAAAATTGCTGATGACCTAGCTCTGTTAGGCCAGGATATACGTAGCGAAACCGCGGCGACTTGTGGATCGGAAGAGTTAATATATGAAGCCCGTGCATTCACTAGATGCGCCTTTATTCATGATTAAACCTTGAGCCGACGTGGCGGAGGTGGTTGCGCATCCGCACCATCTCGTCGGGCCCTGAGTGATGAAAGGCAGACTGCTCTAGCTAAAAAAATATTGTAAATTTAGTATGGTGGTTGCACATACAGCGATGGTCCTGGTATTATTATGGCTTTCTTTGACTATTATCGGAAGCTGTTTGGTGGTTGTGCGGGCACAAATGTGACATCAGATTACAGTCACTTAATCGAAGCCTTGCCCCGATTTGACGATGGCATGACTAGCGAGTTGTATAAAACATTTTCCACTTGCCTAGCACCTGTCTTGGTGAAGGTTTTCCAGGCTTCTTACGATGTTGGTTTTTTGCCCCCCACTTTCTATTCTCGGCATACTATATTAATTCCAAAAAGCACAGATTCAAATCGGTTGAAAACAGTTGATGGATATCGTCCAATTTCCCTCTGTAATGTAGATTACAAACTTTTTGCAAAGGTTCTTCGCAATCGTCTGCAGCTAGTTGTCGCTCACTTAATAGGCACGCATCAGGTCTGCGGTATCAGAGGCCGCAGCATCCAAACCCATATTCATATTGCACGGTCAGTAGTAGAGACAGTATCAGATGAGATCGGACAAGTAGATCTAATTCAGATTGACCTTGCCAAGGCGTTGGATAAAGTTAGTCACGATTTCTCGTTTGCGGTCTTAGAGCATGCGAATATTGGAGATGTCTTGCTTAGGGGCATAAGATTGTGTTATAAGGAGTCCTATACAAGGCAAATTGTTAACCAAGAGCTAACCAAACATATTTCAGTGAAATTATCTGTTCGCCAAGGCTTTCCATTACCGCTTTTGTTGTATGGCCTATATATTGAACCCCTTTGAATCAGTATTATTAACTGCAAATCTATCCGTGGTTTCTCCCTGCCGCAGTGTGAAATTAAATTTTAGCCTATGCAGATGATGTCGCCCTCTTTTGTTCTGACAAAAAGAGTGTGCTTGAAGCATTGCATTTGACTGAGCCATTTTGCAAGGTGTCAGGTGCGGCTCTTAATCTAGATAAATCCAAGGGGTTTTGGTTGGGCCATTGGGGTACAACGCCAAGTCATTACGGTGGCATAAGCTGGGACAGCGGGACCCTTAACTACCTAGGGGTTCCTCTTCACCAA
Organism: Amblyomma americanum; assembly: GCA_030143305.2. Lineage (NCBI taxonomy): Eukaryota > Metazoa > Arthropoda > Arachnida > Ixodida > Ixodidae > Amblyomma > Amblyomma americanum. Next base: position 12,933 of record JARKHS020017308.1, read on the forward strand.
ATTCGCAACAGTGGCGCCTACTGGGATTCGCAGATAGCCTCCATGAGGAGACAAACCCAGGCTTGGATGGCTAGGCAACGTGTCAGCGTTTGCTCGGGCTCAAGTCTGCAACATTTTTTTATTCGCAAAACTTGCCTATGTGCTGCAGGTTCTCCGAAGTGCGAGGAAGAAAGTGCAGGTGATGCCCAGAATATTTGCTACGTTCGTATGGCGTTCACAATGGAAACCGATGCGTCGCGATAACATATTTCTTTCTCTAGAGTCTGGTGGAATAGGCCTTGTTCACATATTCCTGCATCAGCTTGTTTCGCATTTTTTTTATTTTTCAAATCGAAAAACCACCCTTCTTAAGTAGCTGTGCTTATCAAGCACATCAGGGCTCATTTGCGTTTCCTATTCGCACCGACTGGACACCCTTGTGAGGGGACTTTATGGGGATTCCTTATGGAAGTTTCTGACACCTTCAGTTTCCTCACAGTGAACTTTCTTTACACTAGGTGTACAGCCTCTCCAGAAGGCAGATGACTCAGGCAATTACAGAGTATTTGTTCCCTGTACCGCTGTATCGGCAGCCTTTTCTGGAGTTCCTTGACACGAGTGTTTTAAAACATGTTAGGCGAATGTGCATTTCTTGTGCTGCAAAAACATTCTTCTTTAAACTGCACACATTCACGCTGCCTGTGAAGGCATGGCTTCATGCTAAGGCGATGCTTGCACCATGGACGGCGAATTGCCGCCTGCGCAATACAACAGAGACAATTGACAATTGTTTTATTCTTTGTATTGATGGTATGTTCTTCTGGGACATATTACCACGAACAATTAAGAACGGCATTGACATCACACCCTACAGTATCCGTTTTTTTGTTTGTGAAGAATAACTGTGCTGTGTCATATGATCTGGTGGGACAATTTAGCCTCTGGAAAAGCTGTATGATAGACCGGCACGCCGAATCACCACGGTCGTCGAAATCTTTGTCTCGTGAGCAATGCGCTTTGGTGCGGGGTGTACATGCTGCCATGGAAGAGCAGCCTAGCTGGCTCCCCTCTCTGGATGCATGTGTGTGCCTCCAAGACTTTTCATGTTTTGGAAGGTGGGGTCGTGCAGGAGTCACATGGTGACCCGGTGTTTTGTGGCGTAACCATGCTTAGATTTTTCTTTTAGACCTTATTTCCACGCAATAAAGAAAAAAACCGTCGTGGCGGAGTGGAGGCGCTATCGTCTCGTGCACCGGATTCCCGGGTCCGGTTCTCCGCTAAGCCGCCGTTTACTTTTCATTATTTTTATTCAGTTCCTGCGGACACGCTCTGTCCACAGCTTCTGTCCCAACTTCCGTCCACAGCTTCCAGTGACGCCACTCATGAGCCAAGAAACGCTTTCGCGTTAAAAGCTTGAGAGGACACGGCTGACCGTGCAAGGGCAAGCATGACCTGTCACATAATGGAGGCATGGGTAGGGTGTATTGAGGGCACACAATATAGGCAACATGATCTGTTTAACAAATTTATGACCAAATTTTAACGGCCCTCATTAGCCACAGCTTCCAGTGACGCCACTCATGAGCCAAGAAACGCTTTCGCGTCAAAAGCTTGAGAGGACACGGCTGACCGTGCAAGGGCAAGCATGACCTGTCACATAATGGAGGCACGGGTAAGGTGTATTGAGGGCACACAATATAAGCAACATGATCTGTTTAACAAATTTATGACCAAATTTTAACGGCCCTCATTAGCCACAGCTTCCAGCGTCCACAGCTTCCAGTGACGCCACTCATTAGCCAAGAAACGCTTTCGCGTTAAAGGCTTGAGAGGACACGACTGACCGTGCAAGGGCAAGCATGACCTGTCACATAATGGAGGCACGGGTAAGGTGCATTGAGGGCACACAATATAGGCAACATGATCTGTTTAACAAATTTATGACCAAATTTTAACGGCCCTCATTAGCCACAGCTTCCAGCGTCCACAGCTTCCAGTGACGCCACTCATGAGCCAAGAAACGCTTTCCCGTTAAAAGCTTGAGAGGACACGGCTGACCGTGCAAGGGCATGCATGACCTGTCACATAATGGAGGCACGGGTAAGGTGTATTGAGGGCACACAATATAGGCAACATGATCTGTTTAACAATTTTATGACCAATTTTAACGGCCCTCATTAGACATATCCAATCAAACAAGCCATAGTATGAATCTCTGTCTTCATCTTTGGCTTCATTCGCATATTTCTAAAGAAACAACATCAGAGATGCAAAGTGTGTGCATGTTTGTTTGAACAGACTTGAAATTCCTAAAGCATGCACGAAGTCAGCAGTTCTTTCAACAACGAAACCGAAGCCTTTCCTTCTTCGGCGGGACAGGAGGCCGACCTGGCCGCTGCCCCGGTGATCGTCCGCTACGACCGTACCGAGGTGGCGACCTACGCGCCCGTCTTGTACACCAGCCACTGCAGCCTCATCGCCGTCGCCGGGCCGCCGTCGGTCAACGCGTTCAGCTACATATTCGTCTCCGACTAGCAGGTAAGTCACGCTATGAAATCTTTCAAAGGGACCCTAATATGCCCTCTAAATAGGCTTGGCAGCATAAAGCGTACGGCTGTGAAACCGGCAATAACCTGGTATAGACTACCACGTAAAGTGTTTGGGCTCTTGAAAACTGTTTTCGAGAGCAAACCATCATCAAGTATGTCCTTACGGCCCGTTGTTGGTTGGCTAGTTGGTCAGACAGTAAGTTGGTCAATCAGTTATCATCAGTCTGACTACGCCCTCTGCAGGACAAAGGCCTCTCCCATATCTGCAAATAACCCTATGTCCTGTGCGTCTGCTGCCACGCCACCCCCGCAATTTTCTTAATCTCATCTTTCCACCTAACTTTCTGCCACCCCCTGCTACACGTGCCTTGCCTTGTAATCCACTCCGTTACCCTCAAGGGCGAGCGGTTATCTTGCCTTAGCATTACATACCCTGTCCAAACCAATTTCTTCCTCTTCATTTCGACCAGAATGTCATTAACCAGCTTTTGTCCCCTCACACACGCTGTCCTCTTCCTGTCTCTTAACATTGCACCTATCATTTTTCTTTCCATAGCTCGCTGTGCTGTTCTTAACTTTAGTTGAGCCTTTTCCCTTAGCCTCCACGTTTCTGCCTCGTAGGTGAGTACCGATCAGATACAGCTGTTGCACACTTTTCTCTTGAGGTATATAGGTAAACTGTCATTTATATTAAGCAACGAAGGCTATCATGCGCCAAACGCAGTATTAAAGGGGCTCTGAAACACCTTCCGAGGAGAGGACATTAACTTGCTCAATCACTGCATTGTGTTGTCATGAACACCTGAGGCAAATAATACACTTCTACAAGCAGCAGAGAACCCACAATCACGCGCGGAAGTTGGCGAGCCCTTACCGCCGACTTTTTCATGCTCGCGCCACCTTTCGTCACTCACATCTACGTATACATGTTTAGAGATGGCTATTGGTTGGATTCTTTCAGACCTCGGGTAGCTACCAAGGCCGCTGCCAATTAGTCACGTAGCTCCGGCGGGTCAGGAAGCTCTCCCCTGGAGGTGGGGCCGGCTGAGGAGCGCCTACCTTCCAGCGTGCAAAAGGTGACGAGATGAGAGGGAAAGACGCGAAGACGCTGAAATTCAAATTTTGACTGCATATAACTTGTTTCTACGAAGCGCATTAAAAAAATTCTACCTGGACATTATTCGTGAAGCGAAGTGCTTTAGCATTCCCTGGCATACCGGAACTTTATTAGAGTCCCTTTCAGAGCCCCTTTAGCAAAAAAAAAAAATGTTTTTAGAGCTCTAGTCCTCCTTAGCTGGTTGTTCAACTTCGCACCGTAGGCGGCATCGGTGTCCTCCGCACCACAAATTGTTGCTGTTGTCTTAGTGACATGGCACATACCCACGACGGGGGATAGGCCAGGGTTCACTGAGAAGAGCGAAAAAAAGAGAGTAAACTGGTGTCAAGCTAATGATTGTGCTTTGGGCAATATATCAGAATAATCACACCCAGCAATTAATAATAATAATAATAATAATAATAATAATAATAATATTTGGTTTTTGGGGAAAGGAAATGGCGCAGTATCTGTTTTATATATTGTTGGACACCTGAACCGCGCCGTAAGGGAAGGGATAAGGGAGGGAGTGAAAGAATAAAGGAAGGAGGTGCCGCAATGGAGGGCTCCGGAATAATTTCGACCACCTGGGGATCTTTAACGTGCACTGACATCGCGCAGCACACGGGCGCCTTAGCGTTTTTCCTCCATAAAAACGCAGCCGCCGCGGTCGGGTTCGAACCCGGGAACTCCGGATCAGTAGTCGAGCGCCCTAACCACTGAGCCACCACGGCGATTCCGGACAAAAGCATTTTTGAGCGGGAAATCATTTATGAACGCAATTTTTTCATATAATGTACGATTTCACTATACCAATAAATATATCCGCAGATCACCCGACGGCAGTCTTGCATTTTTTTTATTCATGCTTTTGTTATCATCAAGAGCGCTGCCCATTGATTTCCTATGGCAGTGTTAACTGTTCGATGAGATCGCTGGAAACACTTTAAAAGAGATTTTGCTACATATCAGAATAATGGATCATTACGTTCAATATTTCAATACCAGTGTCGATTTCTCAATTTTGAAAATTTTTGCCCGAGAAAGCTGGACTTGTAAATTGGAAAGAAAAAAGAACAAAAACAAAAAAAACGGGAGAGAAGATCAGAGAATCGAATACATGAAAATTACTAAAAGATCTTTTAAATTCGGAAATTGTAAGGAATGATAGAAGACCAGGCGCCATCCGCGCTTCTCCGTCATCGCTGATCACCCGCGCAAAATTCTCGTGCTTCAGCTGTCCGAAACAGTGGGTGGTTCCTCCCCAAGCTGCTTTAGCTCCTCCATGTGCTTGCCTGCGTCTCACCAGCAGTAAATCCCATCTTCAAACAGAGCGTTTTATAGCATTAGCTTTTCTTCATTCCTTAGCTTCACGCCGTCGACGCCGTCTCCAGCACTGACCTTGACATCGCGCCAAGATTTTGCGCGCCAGTGTTTAGGTTTTCACGGGAGCGCCGACGGCGGTCGCTCGGCATACTTGACGGCGCGCCAAGACGCTCCATACCTTTTGCATAATTCGGGCACTGGTTTTGGTCACTTGATGATCAAATTAATGAGGATTCACTACCCACAAGGCCCATGCGGGTCCTTGAAATCCGTGACACCCTTGAAGATGAAAAATAAGTTGTAAAGTGCCTTGACAAACAGAATTTCTGGCAGTTCTTGAAAAACCGCTGTATTTACGGTGTCCTAGATGGGGTTGGCACGAAACAGCGCTTTCACTCATAAAATTTAGTTTGTTTCACATAAAATCCGAACGATATAGGCGATACCAGGGGTCATTTTGAACAGGGCATGAACCCGTGCCACACGGGCTGAATCTGCCACTCAGCGTCTCAACAATTGAAATTAATGCATGCCTCTGTATGTATTCATGCCACTTTGTATGTATGGTTGAGCTCCGGCATCGATTCAACCAGCGATTTAATCACCTTTTCGCGCACTTGTGCGCGCACTCCCAGACACCCTAGCGCGTGGGGGTAAGGGTCTCGGTCTCAAAGGAGATGCCCTCGACTCAGCGTGGCAAGCTCAGCCGGAGACCAGCTACCAAGTGACAAGGGGGTGGTTGTTTGGTACCCAGCTTTCGCCGGTCGCAAGCCAGAGAATGGGTCCGAGCCAAAAGGTTCACAAACAAAACAAAGATTATGCAGCAGGGAGGATACAGAGGATTTCGCAATCATTCGTACGGGCACATACAAAGTGATTTATTATACAATTCAGCTCGTGCAAAGTAACACTCGAGAGAGATTACAATACAACGAAAGATTTTCACCTAACGTGCACTACCACAAGAGAGAGGCAAACAAACAAAACACAATTTGTTCACCGGGCACTGCGACAGCCCGACGACCAGAGGACGGAGATCCGTCCCGCAGGCTGGCGCAACGTCTCTGAAGCTTAAATAGCGGCTCGGGCTGACAGACAGCGGTCAACGCCCACGCGCTGCGCGTCTGTTCGTTCTTCGTAGCAAGGCAGGCGCGCACATACACACAGTATAAACTGTACAATTTCCTTCCCCTTCTCGCGCCGAGCCCGTCTCCCCATTGGTCAGGCGCTGAGAACGGTTTTGAGAAAACTCCAGACCTTTCTTGCGATGCGCTGCCGCCGGCGCGCGAGCGAGCGAAGGGGAGAGGGCATCACTTGGAACGCTCAAGGCTACGCTCTTTCCGTCGACAATGAGTAGAATTTACTCAATCCTTCTCGAAAAATCCACGGCGCGCACGCAGATGTTTCCTGTGGCGCTGCGCTGGCGAGCAAAATACAACCTTTGTCCGCAAAGTTTCGAGACTGAGTCCATAAAAAAATGCGTTCAATATTGAAAACTTTTGTGCAGTACCCCTTCGAAATAGTCTCCCTTTCAGTCTATACACAGCTTCCAACGCTCCTTGAGGTCTTGGAAACAGTTGCAAAACGCTTCTTTGGCTGGGCTGTCAGCTCCTTTGTCGTGGCGTCTTGAATAGCCTCCACGCTCCCCATCCAGCGACCTTTTAGGGTTCTCTTCACACGAGGAAACAGAAAAAAATCGCATGGGGAGAGGTCAAGCGAGAATGGCGGATGGGGAAGTACAGTAATGCTGTGCTTGGCGAAAAATTTTGTCACGTTGAGAGCAGCGTGCGGATATGCGCTATCGTGGAGAAGGCTCCATTGTCCAGATGCTCATAAGTCAGGGCGACGGCGTCGCAGTGCGTCACGCATGTGTTGGAGAACGCGGAAATAAAACTCCTGATTCACCATCTGCCCTTGTTGCACGACCTCGTGGTGTATGATACCTCTGGCATCGAAAAAAAACTATCAGCATCGTCTTTTGTGGTGGTCTTCTGTCGCCGCACCTTCCTCGACGCAGGAGAACTTGTTGACCGCCATTCGGCGTTCTGCCCCTTTGTTTTAGGATCGTATTGAAAAAAATGGCAGTGGCTTAGCTCGGCTATGCCAGGATATATGTAGAGAAAGCAACTGTGAAACTCCCCAGTTGGCCTTGTTCACATATTCCACAACGTATGAAGCACAGGCATAAATGTCCAGTATGACCTGTAGGTCCATGTTTGATTTCAGCACCGAGGCTATCCAAGGATTGAAGAGGTCGCGTCACTCTTACTCTTGTTTTCTAGGATAACGGCACGTTGTTCTTTGGTTTCTTGAGCCCGCCGCTGAAGTCTCTTGGTCGCATTCCATCGTTCATCATGGGCCGTCTTCAGTGAACCAGGACTCGGGTCTCTCCTCCGGCTGCTGTCGCTGCTGCTAGCGGTCGAGACACCGGACGTTAACCGTGCCTGTCTCGCGGCGGCATATTCACGGCGGTGTTTAGCCAGTCGTTCGGAGCGCTGTTCGTCTGTTTCCTGGGCGATTCGTTTCCTCTCCATCTCGTTCCGCTGTCAATGCCAGGCCTCCTCCAGCTTATCAGAATTGTCGCCGTCCATACTGTCGCCTCAACTGTGGTTGCTGAGCACACCAGCTCTCCTTTTCAATCCTGTGACATCTTGTCACGCATGCGACGCAGCTGTCGAAGCGAGCGGAGGCGAGCGCAACGACGAGGAACGCGGTGTCACGTCCTACCAAACGGCGGCGGTGGCGAGCGGCGCGGTGTGACGTCATGCCAGATGGCGCGGCGAGGCGCGGGTTGTGACGTCACGTGCCTCGCTGGAGAACCGCCACGGCGAAATCGCGAGTTTGCGGCCAATAAGGCTTTTGCTTTAAAACACCATGTTTTGTCTACAGCAATTATGCTGTCGACGAATGCAGCATCCTTCTCTGTCTCAGAGAGCAAATCAGCGCTCACTGATGCCCGCGTGTCCTTCTGGTCCTGTGTGAGGGAGTGCGGCACAAGTCTGGCATTCAGCTCTCGTTTCTCCAAGTTCTCACGTAAAATTTGATGGCCTGTTGTCTTACTAATGTCGAGAGCATCTGATAGCATGGGGACTTTAATGGTGCGGTCTTGCTGTACGATTTCCCTGATCCGAGCCACGTTATCTTCATTCCGTGAGGTTGAAGGGCGCCCCTGCCTTGTGTCGTTTTCCACCGACGCTCTCCCCGAAACGAACCTCTTCTGCCACTCGAAATCTCGCGCCCGCGATAATGTCTGGTTACCGTAAGCGTCACGAAGGAGCTCATAGGTCTGTGTGGCTGTCTTGCCAAGCTTCACACAGATTTTTATGCTTACACGCTGTTCGAGGTGGACGTCATTCACTCACAGTAGAATGCGCAGAAGACTAGTGACAACGTATTTTTTTACATGTTGTACCATCTAGCGGCTGCCACAGCAGTTAACATAAAGAGCACAGGTCAGCCCGGAAAGATGGCGCTACACATACGCACCAACGTTTGTTTTGGGGAATCATTTCTAGAGAAGAAAATAAATCAGTCTTGAAACTTTGCAGACAAAGGTTGTAGAAAGGGCAGCAGCAAACACAACTTTAGGCGATCTCAGGGGTTCTTTCTCTCCTGTTCTAGATTTCTCTATTGAGCGTGCGGGCGATATTGCTTCCGCACTTCGCCGGTTTTTCGAATATGCGCCAAATTTTGTGACAGATGTTCATTGCACAAAAGAGAACTCTGGCATTCTTAGCCGTGTGCAGGAAGAATAAAGCGGGATTCAGTGTGAGTAGGCAAGTTGTCGTCGAAGTGCAAAGCAGCAGGTACATAAAAATCCTTTTTTTTGGTCACGAAATTGAAGGTTTTAGGAAAAAGCAAAATTTTGGACGGGTTTTTTGCTGAGTCAGATGCTTCAGCAGCCACTTATTCTGTGAAAGCAGACTCAACTAATGACCTTACATTAGAGCAGTCTCGGGGAGGCTGGCAAAGAAAAGACACAAGAGATTGTCAGGATTGACAGCATCAGTGTGGGGTTTGAAAGAAAGAAACTGAGCTTTCATGAAAGTTTAGGCTACAAAGCAAATTAGCGTGTGTGTTTTCATTGGTAGGTGTTTCTTCACGCAAGAAAGTTAATTTGTTACATGCGGAAAATGCAAAAAAAATGCGGCTAGGTAAGCCACTCAATTACTAGTCGTTGATAAAATATCGTTGAGGCTTGAAAGTCCTTGAAACCCTGGACCTTTTAATTTCGATCAGAAACCAGCATGAACCCTGTACTCATCATCTTATTTTAATTGTCAGTCATGTTTCAATTCACATATTTCATTTTGTCACTTATTCTGCATGACCACACAGCAGGTTGTATAGTGTTAAACTTTCTAATCGAGGACTATATATTTATTTGCACGCAATGTTTCCTTTTTCTGGTGATGGTGTAACGTAGCTTTTTTTCTTAATATCGGTTGCGAAGACTATATACTATCTTGAAGGCAAAGTAAGGGCAACATTTGCCTATTTATCTTTTTCTGAAATTTTTTATCACTCATCTTCAATATTCGAAGGCATTTCTTCCGTATTTTCGTATTCGATTCATGCGCTAAAACTTCAATATTCACAAGCTCCCTAATATGTATACAGTTGAATCTCGTTATATCGAAGTTGAAGGACCCCGGCTATTCGTTAGCAGGTAGCTTCATTATAGCCCGTGCTAACCGAGCTTCCAAACTGAATCGTCATTCCTTCATTATATCCATTGTGTTAGGAAACGATTTCTTTATAACAAGATTAGGCTGTTTACTGTTTCTTTACAAACAAAATCAGTTATCAGTAAAAAGCGCATTGTTCCAAGATTGCTTGATGAAATTTCGCAGAGGTGAGCAGATAAGGGAAGGGAACATATAAGGGCTTGCTATCACATACATGAAGGAAGCCAACAGTCACCAAAACGTCGAAACATAGAAGATTTTTTTTTTGCGAAATTAAAAAAAAAATAAAAATAAAATCTATCCCCTATGCTCTTTGGTTTCGGTGACTGTTCGCTTCCTTCATGTTTCGCCGAGACGGTAAAGTAGTGGCTAGCGCCTCGCAAAGTAAAGAAGAGGCAGGCGCGGACAAATTCCCTTCCTCATTCATTGGTCTCTCTACTCCAACTTCCTGATTTCACTGCCATCTATTTGGCAGAATTTTAATAATTGTCCTTCCTTCTTAATCTGCCTAAATTAAACTTTTTTTTTTCTTCTACCGTACGTTCTTCATCACAGGGCTCTTTTCCAGCACTGGCTACTGAATCAGGTATTACAAATGATCCAATATCTTGTTCGAGGTATCCACAGCAGTACCGTTTTGCTCGTGCATCAGGCAGTAGAGACTTTCATTAAATACAGTTGCATGTACAGGGGCGCTCCATATCAAAAAACACATTGAAATGGCGCAATAAAACGAATTATGTTGTTCTTTCTGCACTTAAATAGAAAACGTTTGGTGGGTATTATAAGACCAGTGGAAAAATATCTACCAAAACGGAAAAACTTCTTGTCACTCATATTTACGGATTACTTACTGGCAGGATACTAATGTTGTATTTTCGTTCATATGGTCGCTTCCTGTACCATGTTTAAAGCATCTCTAAGCGGCCTTATAGCTGTGATTGTACTTGCCTGTGCTTAGATCAGCTCAGTTAGGCTTCGGAGGAGTACGCTCAAGCAAGAATTGGCCGAATTCCTCTGCTGAGCGCTGACATCTTTTTTTCACCGTAAACATCAAACAATCAGCATCAAAGAAGCTTGAAGTTTGTTTCTTGCGGCTATACTGCCTAATCGCGTAGTTAAAATTCTCCCTGCACTAATCAGGCCTTATGGAAAAATAGAGACTCTTTACTGGAGTTTGTTAGCTCGGTAGTCTAGCTTGCAGGATACTTCAGATGAGGATGAGAAAGATAAAGCAAATAATACCAGTCTGTTTCATATAATTGTAACAGGACCCCCAAGTGTTGCGCTCCTGGACGCATTATAACCGGAGTTTCTAGTTTCTCTGTTTTTTATTTCCAATTTCAGCTGCGGAAATATGCAGCTCATTAGCTTTTCGATGCCTCCCAATTCTTGTCCGATCCTCTACCGGGGGTCATAATCATCAGCCTAACTACGCCCACTGCAGGGCAAAGGCCTCTCCCGAGTCGCTCCAATTAACCCTGTCTTTTGCAAGCTGCGCCCACCTATGCCTATTTTTGTTCTTTTTATAGCCCCACAATAATGTTTGTCCTTTGCCAGCTGCGCCCACCGTATGCCCGCAAACTTCTTAATCTCATCCGCCCACCTATCCTTCTGCCGCCCCCTGTTACACTTGCCTTGTCTTGTAATCCACTCCGTTACCCTTAAGGACCAGCGGTTATCTTGCCTTCGCATCACATGCCCTGCCCAAGCCCATTTCTTCCTCTTGATTTTGACCAGGATGTAATTAACTCACATTTATTCCCTCACCCACTCTGCCCGCTTCCGGTCTCTGAACGTTACACCTATCATTTTCGTTTGCATGGCTCGCTGTGTTGTCCTTAACTTAAGCTGAACCCTTTCCGTTAGCCTCCACGTTTCTGCCCCGTAGGTGAGTACTGGTAAGGTACAACTGTTGTATACTTTTCTCTTGAGGGATAGTGGTAAACTGACATTCATGATCTGAGAGAACCTGCCATATGCGCTCCACCTCATTCTTACCTTTCTAGTTATTTCCCTCTCATGATCCGGATCAGCTATCACTACCTGCCCTAAGAAGACGTATTACTTTGCCACTTACAGCACCTCGCTACCAATTGTGAACTGCTGTGTCCATGCGAGACTGTTGAACATCCACCGTGGGTATGGGCTATCTGTTAGGACAACGGCTTACTTAAAGAAACCTCAAGGACTGTCTTAAAGAAATATTAAGAAGTATTTCGCTGCACAAAACGCCGAAGCTGTGTCATACCAAGATACGAGCATAAGAGAGAATGGAGATCACCCCAGATGAGCCACCGTGCTATGCTCTAGCTTCGTCGCCAGCGTGGTCATTGACTGCAATGCTGCCTTGAGAAGACCTCCTCTGCAGTGAAACGCTGTGAGGTAGCCCACCGTATATGGTGTCTAGTTCAATGTCGAGAAGTTTCCGGTGCTTGTGGGGAGATTTCATCGGTTGCAGTGCACCTCGAGGATTAGTGAAGACAACCCATACTGCATAGGGTTGCTTCAGAATAATGGCAAAAGCTGCTGGCAGTGCGGGTAGTTCTGTAACAGCCGCTAATATTTTGTGTCTCAGTGTCGCCGAAATAGTGGCGTGTGTGTACTGTGCCCGGATGCCAATTTCATTTCGTAATGACGTGACGGAATCGTCGGTGTAGATGCAGTAGCGCGCACCATAGCATACAGAGATGTGGTCAAGAGCGAATTATTTTAGTCCTGGCTAGCAGCCCCAAGCTTTGTTTTTAATGGCAGGAATTGCCAGTAATAATCCAAGAGAAAATTTTCATACCGGTAACCAAGACGGGACAACGCGCTGGTAGCGCGACAGCAGGAAGCCGGACACTTGCCATAAGCAACATGATGCAAGCGGATAGCCAGATTCGCGGGCCGCAAACCATGCTTGGGCATGAATCATCTCATGTCTATGCGGTAGTGCTATGGAGAGGCGTCTGTTCTTGGCCGTACTACCCAGAGTCTCCTGGTACCCCTGTCGTGCACATTTTGATATGAGCCAAAATTGATATGCACACCATTTTCAGCTGCCCTTTGCCTCATCTCCTAACTGCGAAGTAGACTTTTGGTAGTTCCACTTCAACAATTCAGACTAAATTTGTCCACTCAGGTTACTCTTTTTCATCAAGCTCTTCACTTTGCGTACAGCCATCGTAATGTTGCCTCAGCCACACAAAACATTCGCCTTTCTTCTAGAACCGAGATGGGTACATTGTTAAAACCTTACTTTATAGCATTTTGCTTTCGTTAAACATAAAGGCCCTGAATCACCACTCGACTGTTCGCCAAATAGCATAACGTGGTTGTAAACCGTACCCTCCTAAAGCAAATAGCAGCTCCTTTTTCACCCAAGATAACGGTGGAAAATTAGCCTTGTGAGAATGTTTTATAGTACTGTTGCAGTAACATGAATGACGCGGTACGTGCATGCCATCAGTGACCGCTGATTCTGGAATAACCACAATGTAGTGGTACAATTGAGGCGCCACTAGACGACACAGCCGCGTGATCATGCACCACTCTTAAAGGGAAAAGAAGAAGAAAGGAGCCCACGGACCTCGCGCTGGGACGGCGCCTGCCAGAATGCAACCAGGATGACTGCGAAGATGCCCCCGCTCTGTCTACGGAAGCTGGCCAAGACCGACCTCGTGAGCAGCGAATGCTTTGACTGCGGCGACGTGTTCGGCCACGGTAACTTCCAGCGCTGGCTTTCCGTTCTCGCGATGGCGTCCATGTGCGCGATGCACTGCCACACACTCGTCTTCCGTCTCATCTCCGGCGACGTCGACCACTGGTGCAAGCAGCCGCGGGGCGAATGGATGTCTGCTGCCTCCTGGAGGAATGCGGCGATCCCTATTGACCCCGATGGACGTTTCAGCCGGTGCACCGTCTACAAGCACCCGGGCGACCCTAACGACACGCGGGTTGTCGGCTGCGACGAGTGGGACTACGACCCGGAGCGGGAGAGGACCACCATCGTAAGCCGCTGGGACCTCGTGTGCGGCAGGCAACCGCTTCTCGCTTTGGCGCAGGCCGTCTACATCGCGGGCTCGATTTTCTTCATGAGTTTCGTCGGACTCCTTGCGGACCGCTTCGGTCGACTGCCCGTGCTTCTGTCGGCGGTGGTGGCCCTGCAGCTGGCCACGCTGGGCGGATGCTTCGCAGCAGCGTACCACGTGTACGTCCTCTCAAGGTTCCTCAACTCTGGCTGCGCCGCGACGGTCGCGGTGCTCTCCTCCACGCTGCTCTTTGAGGCGTCGACTCACGGGCACCGGAGCCTCCATCTGTGCGCCTCCATGACCGCCGGCTTGCTGATAGCGGAAGGGTGGTTCGCCATTGCGCGACTTCTGCGGCAGGTCGACTGGATTGTGCTGCAGAGCCTCATGCTCTCGCCAACGGTCATCACGCTTTACGCGTTCAACGCAGCACTCGAGTCGCCGCGTTGGTACATTGCCAACAAGGACATGGCCAGCGCGGAGATGGTCATGCTCACCGCAGCCAAGGAGAACCGCTTCCCTCTGGCTACCACGATGTGCATGCTGGAAAGGCTCAAAGATGAAGCTGCCCGGATCGAGCACCGCCTCAGTTCCAAGGGAGGAGACGCCGACGGTGCACGAGAGCTGCTGCGCCGCTCGTTAGTATTGTTCGGCTCAAGTTTCGCCGCAACTTTCATGATGTTCGCACTTCTGCTTCTCGAGGTCAAGGTATCGGCGGGACGTAAAGCCTGGTTCCAGTGGGTATCGAGCGGCGCAAACCTGGCGGGCTTCTCGCTACTCTACCTTGCAGCCAGGAAAGCTACATCACCACGCGTGCTGGCCGCAATCCTAGGCGTGCTCGGCTGCATCTCAGGCTTACTAAGTTACGGTTTCGTGGGAAAATACCACCTCTTAACCAGCGTGTTGTTCCCTTTGGTCAAGCCGCTTGTGAATGCTTGCAACATCCTCATATTCACGAGTGTCATGGGTATCGGCGCCGCTCCTGTCCGCTGTGCGACGGTTTGTTGGTCATTCGGCGTCGGTCGTTGCGGAGGGGTGTGTGCCGCCCTGCTCTTCGCGCTTCCGAACGTGGGACACGGCGACGTGCTCTTCGCCATCGCTGGAGCGGCGCTATTCGTGATGATGCTCGCTCAGCTCAGCCTCCCGCCGAAACGTGATGTCCTAATAGTGACCAGCATCGTTCCCGTTGTCGAAAAGAAAGACGGCGTTGAATACATGAAAAACACCCTCGACATGCCACGTCCAAAGAAGGAACATCACCGGAAGTCCCACGCAAGCGCTCAGTCGTCCTAAGGCCACGGCTCGGAGATAAAGCAAGCGGGCTTAGATTGACTATGGTGCTTTGTTTGATTTGAACGTGTACGTCGTGTAATTTGTAACTGCTGTCGCTATATCGCAGGATTCACTTCATTGTATCGTGAACACTTTTCTTCTTTCTTTCGTTTTGCCTTGACTGCTCACTTTATTGTCTTATAGTGATGTGCGGGTCAGGCAAAGCTATCCTCGTGTAATGTGACTATCTCGACTCGTGATCATCGCAAGGATATAAGACAAAGTCTTAGAATTTTGTAATATTTGCATAGCTAATGTACTTTGCCTCGAGAGTTTTGTGTCAGTTATCGACTCACGACTCGAGCAAACCGAAATTATGCAGATTGCCTGCGAAAGTTAAACAAGGGTCATTGCGTCTTATGCATTGTGAATCCAATGAGGATCTGATAGGCTGTGCGCGAAAATGCAATTAATAAGACAACTAACCTGCGTGTTTATAAAAAATCCTCGAAGCTTTAAAGCACATTAATTTAGAGAAAAAACAGGAGCTCTTGACATCGAGTTCCCAAGGCAAGAAAGGAAGCATGGTTGGCCTCTGTTCAGTAGTGTTTTCGCATATGATTTCACTAGATTAGCAAGCATCCCGTTTTCATGAGCCTGAGCCTTTGTCTTAACTTTGTTGCAGGCTTCTGCAGTTTTGCAGTAAGGACTAACGCTCAAGCAGTCCGCTGAATGCAGGTTCGCACTTATTATCCCCCCCCCCCCTTAATCCATTGTTATGTTTTGCATCTTGTCTTCTGACAAAGTCTTATCATGGTCCTACCCCTCCCTGGTCTGGAAATTAAATGGTGAATTCTGGTCCACGAAGCTCGTGCGGTGGTGCTGATTGTGTTTGTGTGAGCGGGCGTGTGTGTTTGCATGTGTGTAATAAAAAATGGTAGGGTTTTAACGTAGTTAAACCGAATAGACGTGCGAAAGCATGTGTTTACCCTGATTGGCTCATGGCTTGCTTTGCTAGGTTGTCGGCACGCCTGGCGACGATATTGGACTCAGGTTAATCTCTGATGGAGGCTAAGCTGACCTGATCTGTTCGCGCCGCCGAAGGAATTCAATGAAGACGATGGTGTACAATGCACAGCGCGAGAGTGTGTTGCAGTTTAACACGAGGCGCGATGGGCTGCAGCAACAGCATAGTGCAATAAAAAAAAACTTCAATACCATAGTGCTCTCGTGCAGTGGTCAACGAAGCTGATCTGTTCGCGCCGCCACAGGTTTGAATCCCGGTAGCGGCAATAATCTTATTTATTTATTCAAGGTCAAGGACAACGTTTCAGCGATGAATCGGTTTTTGTAGCTTTGGTCGTGAAGTACAGCTCCTCTCTAAAAGGAAGTTCCTTATCATGACGTAATTGTCGTGAATAAACGGCACCCGCTGAGTTGTCGGGCGGCATTTGGGTAAGTGTATGTCGTGTTGTGTTGGGTTTAATGACGCATAAGCAGCTAAAGCTATCATGCGCCAAGCTCAACATTTACGTAATAGAGAGAACTGGAGAGAGAGAAAGCATGAAAAGGACTGAGTGTACAGACCACGATTCCAGGAAAATAAATGGTACAATCCCGAACACAATAATCGGGAGGGATCTCTTAAGAGCAACACTGCTCTCCCAATTAGCAGGATGCACAGAGAAAAGGATGTCTGACTAACGAAATGATACTGACGAGTGGCGTAATTGCACCATGAATCAGTAGTATTCATTAAGCGGCACTTGCACGAACTAAACGTAAGCTGATTGAGCCCCTGTGGATTGGAGAATCGCTTGTCGGGTTTACGCAAAGGCTAGCTGTTGAAATAGTGCAGGCAGCAGGCTGGCCGTGTCAAGCGCCCTGCCGTCGTGTGCTGCGGCAGCAAATTAGTTGCAGCCCTTCGCAGGCGGCGCGGCGCCGTGGTTAATCACGTGGTTCGTCACCTGGTTGGTCACGTGACCAGCCACGTGGTGCGGAGCAGCTGCTGCTGTTGGCGGCGCGGCGCGCCGGCGAAACCGAGCTACAGTGTAACCGAGCTGCCACAACTGTGCGCATGCGCCGTGTCAAGTGGGACGAAGATGAAGGAACGCCAGCGAAACGGAGCGGCGAAAGACTGGCGTCGCAATTCAACTGAGCAGGTTCCACTCGGCCAGCTGTAGCTATCGCGTCACTCCAGGTTTAACCAGAGCTAAACCACCGCCAATTTTTTTCTCTTTTATTCCTCTTATTTCTCGTTTCTCACCGATGACCGATCGACAGTCACATTACCGATCATGGTCATAGATTGAAATCACAATTACCGATCACATTACCGGTGGCCAATCACCAATAATCATCTAGGTAACACTGCTCAACATACTGCGCCACTACATACTCATAAACATACACCATTTATTTCAGTACAATGAAGCATCATAAAACTGGCTTTTCATTCCACGCAATTTCTGACGCCTAAATAGCATAGTTATATTTTTTTTCATTTCTATATCATCAGTACACATCCCAAAAGCAAGTTATTAAGTCATATACACTGCTACGCGTTCATTATAGGTGCCCCTCTTACACGCTCACACCAAAGACTTTTCACGGCCTATGCGTTGCATTGCCGGCTGGCACGCAGAAGACCTGGCTTTGAACCTGAATGGTGGCTATTTTATTTTTATGATTTTCTTCTATATTTCGATTTTTGTATATTCTGAGTTTTTTTTATTCTGGGATTTTTCTCGACTGACGCAGGCCGACGGCCTTCGCCGGGTTTTCAGAAGAACGAGCTTTTTACGCTGTAGCGTAAAAAAGAAGGGGGGGGGGGGGAATTTCGCCCTAAACATTCAGCATAGTAGGCAGTAAAATAAGCCAACCCTATGGTGGTAACACACAAAACCATAGTGTTGATGTTAAGCGTGAGAAAACTTTCCTCTCCAGACATTTGTCTTCGTGACCATAAAAACTTTGTTTACTCGTATACAGACACTTGAGAGACGCAGTGGTCTCTATTCCTCCTTCCTTACAAATAAAAAAAGGCAAAAATTCTGGCAGCGGTGGGATTCGAACCCACGCCCCCGAAGAGACTGGTGCCTTAAACCAGCGCCTTAGACCGCTCGGCCACGCTACCGACGAATTGTAGGGCTTCGCTGCCCGCTTCACATACGTTTGCTGCATGAGTGACCTGATTAAGTGCTGTTTTTTTTTTTCGGCTGCTCGCCACGCCTAGTCTTCCGCGCTTTCCCTCTCCTTCTGACGGGCGCGCTTACAGAGGGTAGAGTGACTGGTAGCAGGGGAATCCTCATTTTCTCTAAAATATAATAATAATAATTGGTTTTTTGGGGACAGGAAATGGCGCAGTATCTGTATCATATATCGTCGGACACCTGAACCGCGCCGTAAGGGAAGTGATAAAGGAGAGAGTGAAAGAAGAAAGGAAGAAAGCGGTGCCGTAGTGGAGGGCTCCGGAATAATTTCGACCACCTGGGGATCTTTAACGTGCACTGACATCGCACAGCACACGGGCGCCTTAGCGTTTTGCCTCCATAAAAACGCAGCCGCCGCGGTCGGGTTCGAACCCGAGAACTCCGGATCAGTAGCCGAGCGCCCTAACCACTGAGCCACCGCGGCGGGGCTTGAAAAGAAAGCAAATTGTGAAATCGGGAGTATGGAAATTAAACAAAAGTGTGCCACCGCTGTATCATGAACACTTTAGCACGCCGCGCGTAAATTCCTGTACTGGCATTCAATATTACTTCAAAACATTAAGCTTGCTAGAGCTGTGAAGATCACCATATTCATTTTCATCGTGATTCTTGAATTTGAAATCCTTGCTATTCGGCAGTTTCCTTCATAGGGCAATGGACCCAAATTAGAAATGCCTACCTGCAAGACATTAGTGAAACAGAATTTAAATAAAAACGAGAAAAGGAACAAAATATATCTCATGCTTATTAATGGCACCCAGAGCTCACATAGGAGCTCATTAAGGTATCGACTAGTTAGACCTATGTAGAATTTGCCGCATGCAAGCGGAATTTTGTGAACAACTCCGGCTTTGCAGTGAACGTACAGCACCTCGTGTTTTTTTGTTTTTTTTTGCGCCCGCTTGCAGCTTTTTCCTCTCAACGTCTGGCCGTGCTTAGAAGTCAGCGACCTTACTGGGAGCTGAAAATGCCCCCCCCCCCCTCCCCTCTGCCCTGCCCTTATCGAGAACCGAGGCGCGGAAGAATTGATAGAGTCAAGTGAGGGAGTGATATGAGATAAGGGAATGGGTGAATTTTCTGGGACAAACTGTTCGCTGCTGAAGCAAGAAAACGCCAATGGAGATCAATGGCGGAGGCTGCGAGTATAACCGGGCAGATGTTGAGATTACGATGGTGACGTAACTTGCTTCGAAGTTTTAAAAAAGAGGCACGTTTCTACAACAAACGCAACTGGAGCAGTATTCTTGGCGGTCGGCGGGTAGTCTTAGAGCGTCGGAAGCAGCAGAGATCTTGGAATGATTGCGTCGCAGCAATTTTTGTCTGCTGGGGTAGGGGAGTGATGTGCAAACATGAGAGAGTGGGTGTGGTAAGTGTAGGGGCACTGAGAGTTATACACTCCCCACCAATATCTATCCCAGAGTTAGTCCAGCGAAGCGGACGATACACACAGTGTAACTCGTTAAATGGATACTGAGATCGAGTACATTGAAGTCGTCCTGCATCGATAGATTACTGTGTTCTAATAGCAAAGATGCCAATTTAACTCTAGGCAAAGCTTTTACTAGTGCAAGCCAGAAATCGATACTGAGTGAAATGCAGGTATCGCCGACACCAGCCGTTTTCGCAAACAAGTTGCGGTGACTTGAAAGACAGGTTTTTGTGCGTGGATCTCTGTCTAAGCTACGCGGCCATTCACTTCCAAACTCTAGTCACTGAGTTATTTTCGGTCTTGACCACTCAAGTTTGAATTGGGTGGCAGGGGCGCAAAAATGTTATATTTTACGGCGACAGCAGTTAAGGATACGTTTTCCGTTTATGGGACGTCATCGTCGTTGGAGTTCTGGCCCATTACGTCATTACAACGCCCCACGCTGATTGGTTAGAATGAAGTGTCGTCATGACAGCACCCCGCGTTGGTTAGCAAGAATGCCAATCGCTCATTGCTCCGAACACTCGTGACGTCAGGAGTTCCCTTCACCACTCTCGTCATGGCTGCGGCTTCACGCCGGAAGCCCACCCTACATGGATGGATAAGTGACCATGCCTCACCGTGCGTGATGAACGCTCACACGCGTGACTCACGCCTACCCTTACTCTCACTCCCCTCCCCCTCCACACACCACGACCGGTTACTCCATCGGCTACTCCAACACATCAACGCTGATTAACTGGCATCGGCATTTCGCATTATCCCAGCTATCCCTTATATTCGCCTTACCACAAGCATAAATCTCGTGTCAATTTTCAAATTGAGTCTTCTCTAATATAAGTCCATGTTTTGCTGCTGAACTAAGATCACCATAGCCGGCAAAAGCCATTGAATAGATTACGAAAAAGTGAACGGGGATGTCCTCAGTGTCCTTTTAAGACGATTCAATTCAGTTATTCAGTGTTGGAAGCGCGTGCACAGCTTCTATAAGAAAGTGCGACGCGTCACGACCCATCGATGGGGACATTATTATATCAGTGTTCAGTACAAAAACAAAGTATTGAGGATCTCTTCCGTAGCTTCATTGCACAAGCTAAAAGAAAGTTTGTAGGTATTGAGTGAAACTGCTTGAAATTCTGCGCTCGGTGGCACACATTTGCTGACAGCTTTCCAGGAATTGCTCTACTTCGTTTCTCTTGAAGGAGCACAGCTGTTTTCTGAAATTCCCATGTATATCAAGCGGCTCAGAAGTGCAAACGTTTTTACTCGAGGGCTTGTAGTTTCATAAGTAAGAATGCTTTCGGGCGACGGCCGGGCAGTAGGTGACTGCCAGCAATGTGACTTCATTTCGCTCTTGTTGAACGAGCTAGCATATTTATATTACTCTGTATACGCCGGTTAAAAAGCCGTGCTTGTAACACGCGTGGATATTGTGCGTGCAGCTTTTTAAAGAGAGTTTAATTTAATATTTATGATATTTGTCTTATTTGTCTATTATTAATGTAAGCTCTGCCAGGTTATGACAGGAGTGGGAACAAAATCACAAAAAAGTGCACATTGCTAGAAAAAAACGCTCCATAAATAAAAAAAATAGTGCAGACTAGCAAAACAGGATAAACATCAAGCATATCTATGTCGTAAAAAAAATGCCAGCGCCATAAGCAAGAAACAAAAAACACATATCACGTCCAGTAGCGCTTTTAGGCCACCAGCCATAAAATACGTTTGTTCAGAGTGTTTGTTCAGAGTTCAAAAATGTTTCCATCTTGGCGGCAAATGCATCTGCAGATTCGTGTGTAAGTCATCCTGGCACTTTGTTGTATGTTTCTATGGCTAACGGAAAAATTAAGGCTTTATATACCGAGCAATTAAAGATAATTACCTCACGATGTGACGACGCAGAAAACAGACTTCGCCGCTCTAACCTACTTTTCTTTGGTATACCTGACAACGAGTCCGAAACATGGTCTAGCTCAGAAACAAAGGTGTTGGAGCTGTGTGCGGAACACCTTGGCTGCACACTTGAGCCAACACAAATTGAAAGGGCTCGTCGGCTTGGTCGATACCAACCAGAGAAGTGTAGGCCGATCATCGTCAAGTTTGCTCACTACAAGGACAAACAGCAGATCATAGATAAAGGTCACAAGTTTAAAGACACACAGTATGTCGTTCGCGAAGATTTTTCTTTCCCAACACGCCTGGCCAGGAAAAAACTGATAGATTTCGCAAAGTCGGAGGGCGGATCGTTTAAGCTTAGGGTCGATAAACTGCGCATGAACGACACTGTATATATGTACGACGCTGCTTCTGACACTGTCAAACAATGTACCCGATAGCAAAAACGAAGAGCGGTTGTACACAATTCTGACTATCAGCCACAACCTTCATACGGCGGCACTGCCCACCCTTCGCTTTCCATATCTTTCACTAACATACGTAGCATCCTTCCAAAGCGCACCGAACTTTACTCATATCTTGAAGATAGTAACTCTGACATATTAACTTTAACAGAAACGTGGCTGCACTCGGATATAACTGACGACGAAATCTTACCTGACTCTCGTGATTTTGTTATTTACCGGAATGACAGACCTAATAAAAGAGGAGGTGGCGTGATGATCGCCATAAAAAAACACATTCCTTCCTTTCGTGTTAACATTTCGTCCCCTCTAGAAATTTTATGGGTTTGCATCATGTCCTCATCGCTTAAGTCTCTTCTTGGCATATGTTACCGACCACCAGATAGTTCAGACTCTTTCGTAACAAATTTGCATGCCAACCTCTTAGATATAAGAAGTAACTTCCCAAAGGCCGACATTTATTTATTCGGTGATTTTAATTACCCGAATATCAACTGGAATACCTTAACTGCATCGGCACAGGACTCACTTAATTTCGTTGAACTAACATTAGACTTTTCTTTAACTCAGCTAGTTTCTCAACCTACGCGCGACCTTAACATATTAGACCTTGTTCTCACATCGGCTCCAGACAATATAAGCCCGATCTCCCTCACGGATGGTTTCAGTGATCACAAACTGCTCCATTTCACTCTGAAAATGCCGTCACACCAACGCAGACCACCTCAGAAATATATCTTCGACTATAACAGAGCGAACTACGATGCCATTAACCTCGGCTTACAAACATTCTGTGATTCCTTTCTGCAATCCTTTCCTAATCAATCTGTTAACGAAAACTGGCGTCACTTTAAAGATAAGCTCACGCAGTTAATGAACACCTATATACCCCGCATATCTTTCCGTGCTAACTCATCTAAGCCGTGGTACCACAGGAACCTGCGTACGTTGATGAACAAAAAAAAACGACTTTTTAAAACAGCTAAACGGCTCAAAACACCCGCATCATGGGAAAAACATAAAAACGCTGATAAAGAATACTGCGCGGCCATACGGAAAGCTAGGCATAAGTTCATGGCTCACGATCTGCAATCCCTCCTTAAGCACAATCCAAAAAAATTTTGGAAAACATTATCACCTTCCGAAACTTCTTCAGATTTTACGTTGATTGATGAGGCTGGAGACCCCATTGCTCAAGACGAACGCCCTCAGACTTTCAATAACTTTTTCGCCAATATGTTCACGAAGGAAGACTATTCCAATATTCCATCGCCATCAGAATATGACTATGACTACATGAGCCCAATAGACGTTACTGTTGATGGCGTTGCGACATTGATTAACAATCTGAAATTAAGTACTTCATGTGGTATTGACGGGATTAATTCGAAAATTTTGAAACATACCGTGGCTCATTCCAGCGTCATACTCACTCATATATTTCGGCAATCACTTTCAACAGGCGAGATACCATACGAGTGGAAAATTGGAAAAGTTATTCCAATTTTCAAATCCGGTGACCGAACTGACGTTGCTAACTATCGCCCAATATCTCTGACATGTATATCTTGCAAACTTCTCGAACACATCATTGCATCTAACACGGCATTACATTTAGAAGGCAACGGTTTCTTCTTTTCAAAACAACATGGGTTCAGAAAAGGGTTATCATGTGAAACACAACTACTCGAATTTACTAATGAGCTTTTTCACGGTATGGACGAAAATCTTCAAATCGACTGTATATTCCTAGACTATGCTAAAGCCTTTGACCGCGTTCCACACTGTCGTTTAATAGCGAAACTCTCATCATTGCGCCTCGATTCATTAACAATTTCTTGGATAAGAAACTTTTTATCATTTCGAAAACAATTCACTTCTATTGATAACCATTCATCCCATTTAATTGATGTAACATCAGGCGTACCGCAAGGTAGTGTAATAGGCCCGTTACTTTTTCTGATTTACATCAATGACCTCCCATTAGGCATTACCTCAACACTCAGAATGTTTGCAGACGATTGCGTTATTTATCGCAAAATCCGCTCCTTTAATGACCACATCGCCCTTCAAGAAGATCTACATCGCATTAATAACTGGTGCTCATCATGGCTAATGTCCCTTAACACTGATAAATGCCAGTTAATGACATTTAGCCGTAAACGGTCTAATTACCTTTTCACTTACTCGCTTAACAACAGTCCAGTCACTCTTGCGTCATCGTACAAGTACCTTGGCGTTCACTTTTTATCTAATCTCTCATGGAAAACCCACATAGAAAAAATTGCTGCCAAAGCTAGCCGTACATTAGGTTATTTAAAGCGTAACCTCAGAGGTGCGCCTTCTTCCACACGCCAGCTCGCATATCAGACATTCGTCCGCCCTCAAATTGAATACGCATCTTCCATTTGGTCACCTCACCAACAGTACCTAATTAATTCCCTAGAGCGCGTACAAAATCGTGCCGCTCGCTTCATTTCTCGCAACTATTGCCGACATTCCAGTATAACTAACATTAAGGCTTCGTTATCCCTTCCATCCTTAGAATCTCGCAGAACAATAGCACTTATCTGCCTCTTCCATAAAATTGTTTACAGCCATCATTCCTTCACACTACCCCTTACAAAACCGGCCCGCACATCTCACCGATTGCATAATCACCTCAGTTTTAAGCGCCTTTCGGGAAGGACCACTGCATTCAACTCATCAGCCCTGCCCCGTGCAATCATTTATTGGAATAGTCTTCCTGATAACATTGTTCACATCTCAGATCATGTTATTTTCAAAGAAAAAATAAGTAGCATTTTCTTCTGAAGTGTGTTCTGTAGTGCGTTTTTCAATTTAGTTTTTCAATTTAGTTCTATTTTCTGGTTGGTTGCTTGTTCTTTGTATAACGATGTTAAAATAACCATGTTCTACTTGCTTCTTTTTCCCACCCCAGTTATGTAACCCCCCTCACATAATACTCCAGTCGGAGCCCGTGAGGTATTTGAATAAATAAATAAATAAATTTAGCGCAAAAAAAAAATGGTCGGATACTATATTGCCTTGGTTTCTTCTTGCTGAGCGCTTATGAGGAGGTTCTAGGTACGTGTGTTTGATGACAGCCCTGCAGTCATGATAAAAAAAGTTGGACATTTCGAACTTTACTGACTTCCGCTAATTGAAGAAGTGACAGATTTATAAGCCATCCATAAGGATATGTAAACAGCGGATAAAAGGTCCTAATTTGATAAGAAAGGCTAGGGTGGTCCTTTGTTTTACATTATGGCATAATGACAGCGACGGACTGCGCACTACACGGTATTCCAGGTAGGTTTAAGAAGCATGTGCGCAATTTCACGCAGTACAAGATACTGCTTTAAGTAATAATACACTTCACGTCATCAGCGTTTTAGACGCCTGTTTTCCAAACTCATTTCTCGGTACTGTACTTCCGAAGTCGCCGCATACCCTTACATTCCTGCATCAAAACTAGAGAACAACGTTGCTCACGAAGTTACTTAGGCAAAACATGCTTTGTTTCTAGGAATAACGGCAATTTTCGAGTTTGGGTCAAGATCGTGCATTAAGGAAAACGCTGGTGCTGCGTTAAAATGCTGTTAGTTGCCCGACAACGATGACAAGTTCTAATAGTGAATCAGAAAACGCAGCATGAGCTCTGTTCATTCCCACGTTTCTGAAGAAAAAAAAAATTCACGTTGTGCGAGAGGTGTGTAATGTCGTCAACAAAGGCAGCACACAGGTGGGTTGCAAGTACTTCAAATGATTTACACATTCTTAATTAGAAACATAAAAACATCGTTGGCAGCGGTGGGATTCGAACCCACGCCCCCGAAGAGACTGGTGCCTAAAACCAGCGCCTTAGACCGCTCGGCCACGCTACCGACGGAGGAAAGGCGTCTGTTCTTCCCTCGTGGTTTGTTTCAACGGTCCGGATATCCGGATGATGGTACTACGTATAGCGAGGGGAAACGCCCGTGCACCAACAGGCGCGTACGAGGGTTACTGTAAACTTGGAAGATGGAGATCCACTATACGTAATATCTAGCGCTAAATTCGGCATGCGGTTAAAGCAATTAAATTCTCTACACAGTGAGTTTGCGGGTGCATTAGAACATTCGACTATACAGAAACAGGCACCTGTGGATAAAGTTACTTGTTAATAATCGTAGATAATAGTGACAACCCACTAAAAGCATATCAACTGATTTCCACGAAAAGAACTTTTCTTGTAATCTTGGCGCTTTCCCACTAAACACGAAATAATTAACACGTGGCTGGGGACGCTGCCGGTTGAATACACTTGTAGCCTGTATCCCACGTGGTCGACTGACAAAATGGACCACCGCGCTTTTTACCGACTGTTGAAGTCATCCCTCACGAAGAGACCGAGCCGGTATCGAAACGATGGGACCACTGCGAATGGGTTCTTTTCGCCGAATAGCTTGGCTAGAGCAGCTCTCATCCATGATGTTATGATGTGCACGACACATGAATGGCATCTTTTAGATTTTCGCTCCAATAAAAAGCCGCAAATTCAAAGAGCTGGTGTCAGCTTCTGTGCCTTGCGACACAATGCGACTCTGCTATAATAACACTTACTAATGTACTTCAATGTTACCGTCTTTGGACCGAGTCGATTACCTGCACCGCTGACAACTGAAAATGAAATAAGACAGGATACAAGTGCGACTGGACTGTTTGAAAGCGTAGTTAAATTTGAAGGCAGAAATGTGGGGTTGTTCTCCAGGAGTTAGTTATACCTCGTTAGAGGGAAACCAAGAAAAATGTGATTTTGGAAAGCCGGCAAAGTGACGGTTGTTTACGCTTGCAGCCCATACTGGGAAGCATGGGCGAAAGAAAAGAAAATAGCCTGATGCACCGACCCTTTGAAGGCCAGGCATTGCGTTCTTGTGGACCCAAAGCGAGATAAGGATCGGTATTACAGCCGCTGTCGAAAGACCGCCACAGAAAAGGGGTGTTGGCTGCGTGGACATAGGATAAGAGATAAGAAACAAGAATAAAGTCAGGATCAAATAGTGATAAGGAAAAAAAAGAGCGATGCGGGCGAGGTAGAACCAGCTCTACTAGTCGAAGTAAACATAGAAAGGAAGCAGCGGAGCGCCCTCTGTTTATTGCGCAGCCCTCACTTACACAGGTTGATTTTTTTTTAACGTTTACAGATTTTTATTTGAAAACTATGAGAGATACGTGGCTGCCGTCTCTGCAGATAGATTGTACAACAAGGTGGGCATAGTGTGCGTAGCAGAGCTCAACAATTAGAAGAAAAATTAACTAAAGTTCGGTAATTAAATTTTTAGTTTTAGTTTTGGGGGGAAGATTGTATAACGAAATTGAAAGCCGTCAGCATCGAAGGTGAGCCCAGTTTTTACATTTTCTTCTTCGACAATGTGATTCGAAATATTTAACGTCAAAGTGCGCATGTCAAAGCTCGTTGAGTTGTCTTTCGCTTGTTATATATTTATTAAATGTTGCCCCGGCGCCTACTATCGTCGCCGAAATCACGTTAACTGCTTCTACGTCGCAAAATACACAAATGATGTCTCTATTTGCTGCATTAGAAATGCGAGTGACACATGTCTAACATTCTCGGACCAAAATTCTGAATATTGAAAAATTATAAGATACTGTTATTGAAATATTGAAGGTAATGGTCCATTCTTCTGATGTCGAACAAAACATTTCTTTTAACGTATTTCCATCGATCGCATCCATCAGTTAAGACTGCCATCGAAAACCAATAGGGAACGCTTTTGACGATAGCAAAAATATTAAGACTGCGGATATATTGATTGTTATACTGACATCTTACATTAGATGAAAAAATTGCGTTCATGAACTGTTTCCCGCTGAAAAACGAGTTTGTCCAGAATTGTTGGGTATGCATTTTATGTATGTGCAATGCGGGAAAGCCAAACCAACGAGCTTTTATTTACGTTAGGCATTTCCGCCCACATTACCTATTAAGAATATTTGAGAACTGGGCTCACCTTCGATCTTGATGGCCTTCAAATGCGCAGTGTAATCTTGTCCTCTAAACTCGAAAGTAAGAAAGTTTATTAGGTAATTTTACTTAATTGCTTAATTAATGACATCTAACAGGTAAAATAATGTCAGCCTTGCTGTGCAATCCACCTACACAGAGAGGACTGACGTATATATCTCAAAGCTCTAAAAAAATACAAACGTTAAAAAAACACCCACATACACTTGCGTAAGGACCGCACCCTTTTTTTTAATTTTAACGCGCTGCGGTCCTTACCCAAAATTGTCATTTATCCACTCAGTTTCTCCGTCTACACATTTCTGTGCGACAACCCGTGCTTTAAGATTAATCGGCCCGGGCCTGGTGGGCCTTTTATATAGAACACGCACAGAAAATATGGATGATGTATCCAACGACTCGCGGGCACTACTCACAATGAAACAGGTTGATGGGGAGCTACTGATACCACTGCTACCAGGATACCACTGATACCAGGAATGGTAAAGGCTAGCCCGCCGCAGCGCAAAACAAGAAACGTTTATCGGCTCCGAAGGAGAATGACCGCTGAAAAGTTGTTGTTTTACCCTATCTGCACAGTCAGCCACATTTTAAAGTTGGAAAACGCAGAGGCGTCAACCTGGTTTTTTTTTTTTTCCGGCGCCCAACAAGCCAGCCTCTCTCTGCAGGAGAGTAAATAACCAACAAGTTCACCGTGGCTGTGGGCAAACGCACAGCAATCCTTATGTTTCTTGTGCTCCCGGAGTCGTC
>JARKHS020017309.1:0-13449 GCA_030143305.2 Amblyomma americanum
TAGCTCAACCTTATAGTCGTCCAGTGAAGCGTATGGGACACGACGGGGGCCCTCTGGCACTTCACTAGGCTGGTCCGGGTCTCGGCCGTAGAGAAGAAAGAATGGCGATTCGCCCGTGCTCTCGTGTGCTGCGGAATTGTAGGCAAACATTGCATACGGGAGCCACAAGTCCCAGTCCCGCTGGTCGCGCGAAACAAAATGCGACAGGAACCCGGCCACGGTTTGGTTCAGTCGCTCCACCGCGCCGTTGCAAGCCGGATGGTACGGTGTTGTCTGCTTCTTAGCGATCTTAAGCAGCTCGCAAACTCTCCTCATTAGCTGCGACACGAAGTTCGTTCCCCGATCTGTCAAGAGTTGCCTCGGGGGTCCATGTCGGAGCACGATCTGTTCGACAAATGCTCTTGCAACCGTGTCTGCCTTCTGATCTGGGAGTGCTACCGCTTCCGCGTATTTTTAAAGGTGGTCGACAAATACTAAAATGTACTTGTTTCCGGAAGTGGTCGTGGGCAATGGGCCCATTATGTCCATACCTGTCCGCTCGAAGGGAGCCGAAACCTCAGGGAACGGCTGAATTGGAGCTGGTCTTCGTCCCTTGGGTGTTTTTCTTTCGAGACAGGAATGACATTTCGCACAGTAGTCTCTAACATCCCGTCGCATGCCACTCCAAAAGTACAAACGCTCCACACGCCTGCGTGTCTTCGCTACGCCAAAATGACCGGCGCATGGCGCATCGTGAAACGCGCGAAGAACCCTTTCTGTCCACGACCGAGGTATGACGACTCTCTCCCAAGCGGTTTTCTCTGGTCTCCCTTTCCTGGTTGGCCTCGTGCGCCGACACAGGGTGCCGTCTTTGCCAATGAAATAACCTAGCTGTTCGGGGTGAGACGGTGCGCCCTCTAAGCTTTCGATTATTCGCTTCAGGTCAGGATCTTTGCACTGCTCTGTGCGTAATTCGGCGGGGTCGACTACGGGGACAAACTCATCTATAGCTGCCACGGCAGCTGTGCGGCTGAGTGCATCAGCATTCAGATGTGTCTTTCCTGACTTGTGCTCAACTTCAAAGCAGTATTCCTGCAGGTGTAGATTCCATCTAGCGAGTCGCGAGCTAGGGTCCCTGACACTCATCACCCATTTCAGAGGATGGCAGTCTGTGACTAGCTTGAATTTGCGGCCGTAAAGGTAGCATCTGAAGTGCTTTACTGCCCAGACAACGGCGAGGCACTCCCTTTCCGTAGCTCCGTACTTTTGCTCTGTGGGGCTCAGCTGTCGGCTAGCAAAAGCAACGGGATGTTCTTTGCCCTCGATAACCTGAGATAGCACGGCACCAACTGCGAACTTTGACGCATCTGTGGCCATAACGAAGGGCAAACTAAAATCCGGGTGGCGCAACAGCGGTGCACTCATTAGCTTCCTTTTCAGGGCCCCAAAAGCATTCTCCGCGTTTTCGTCCCAGCGAAAGGCGACATTTTTGGCTGTTAAGGCGGTGAGCGGCTTAGCGAGCTTGGCGAACTCCTCTATGTGCCTTCGGTAGTAACCGATCAGGCCGAGAAACTGCCGGACCTGGCGGACGCTAGTCGGGGATGGAAAATCCGAGACACACCTTAGTTTCTCAGGGTCCGGTCGCACGCCGTCAGCTGAAACAACGTGCCCGAGGTATTTCACCTCGTTTTTGAGGAATTGGCACTTAGAGGGCTTCAGCTTGAGACACGCTGCTCTTAGTCGCACCAAAACCTGCTCAATATCGCGCAAATGGTTATCAAAACTGTCACTGTATATGATAATGTCATCCATATACACGAAGCACAGCCTCCCCAGAAGACCTGCCAGGATAACATCAGCGGTTCTCTGCCAGACAGCAGGGCTGTTGGCCAGACCCATCGGCATTCTTTTCCATTCATAGTGCCCTGAGGGCGTGTTGAATGCCGTTTTCTCGGCATCTGCCGGATCCATTGCTATCTGCCAGAATCCCGCCGCCATGTCCACTACCGTGAAGTACCTGGCAGAGCCCAGCTGAGAAAGCGTCTCCTGTATATTGGGGATGGGGTATGGATCGATGCGAGTTACGGCATTTAGTTTGCGGTAGTCCACTACCAATCGATACGAGCCATCTGGCTTTTCCACCAATAGTGCTGGTGCTCCCCAGGGTGACTTTGAGTGTTCGACAATGCCGCGATCAATCAGGTCCTGCACCTGCCGCTCCATCTCCTCACGTTGGGAGTAAGGAATCCTGTACGCACGCTGGTAAACGGGCGATGAAGTGCCGGTTTCTATCCTGTGCTTTATAACGCCACAGCAGCCCAAATCCAGGTTGGACGCGGCGAATACCTCCGAGTAGTCGTTCAGCAAACCAGCCAGAGCCTCCCTCTCCCTGGATTTTACGTGAGAAAGATCGAACGACACCTTTGGAGCAGCCGAAGGACTAGCATGCTCTACAGTTGCGAGTACCGTATCGGTGGGCTCACGTTGCTCTATCGCAGAGGTGAAGAAAGCCAATGTTTTGTTCTTGGGAAGGCTCAGTGGCTGCTGGCTACAGTTAACCACCCGTAGGGGCACTCTGTGGGCGTCATTAACTGTCACGAGGCACGCGGCTGCCTTCAGGCCATTGCTGAGAGAGTCGACCGGCTCAAGCACTCCCACGGCGCCGCTCTCTACATCTGAAGGCACAAACGCGTACAAAATGTGCTCCGACCAAGGAAGGACGACCGCCTCCTCGACCAGCCGGACGGCAACCCGCGAATATACCTTCTCCAATGATCCCACTGTTTGACGGGTGTCAATATCGGTAATGCGAATCTCAGCCCCTCTCCTGTTCAAAAACGGAACTTTTGAGCCGCCCGCATTAACCTCTTCCTCAGAGAATGAGACTACTACCTTCCCTTTTCTCAAAAAATCCTGCCCTAATATACCTGACACTCCGTTTGGCAGAGACACCGTGTCCGGGCATACGTAGCAGGGGTGCTCCAATGCAATTCCGCCGAGAGAGAAGTGTAACCGGTAGAGTCCACTTATGCCAAGAGGATCCCCCGTTATGCCTACAAATTTGGTTGCCATACCACCAGACGCTTCCA
This sequence comes from Amblyomma americanum, assembly GCA_030143305.2. Lineage (NCBI taxonomy): Eukaryota > Metazoa > Arthropoda > Arachnida > Ixodida > Ixodidae > Amblyomma > Amblyomma americanum. Next base: position 3,069 of record JARKHS020017309.1, read on the forward strand.
ACACCTCGCGGTCCCCCTTCCTTCGAAGCGTGTTAAAACTGCTCTCCTTAAGCAATGTCACCTTTGACCCCGTATCTATCAACAATTCCATACAACAACCATTTAACTTGCAACGCACAACAGGGCATGCCTCGTCGGCCACACAAACTACCACCACCTCATCATCTACTGCTCCCTCCCCACGCTCCTCAGGCTGGGGAGGACTAACTAGTTTTTTGACTCGGTATCTGGAGCCCCGCTGTAGGCTTGCTTAGGGCGTGTCTCGCCTGCTTCTCTTTGTGGCTCCCCACGGCGCACGTTTTGGCAGAACCTGGCGATGTGTCCGCGACCCTGGCAAGCGAAGCATACGATTTCTTCAAAATCTCGCATACCGCGCCTGTAGCTTTGTGGCGGTCTCCGGTTTCCAGCGAATGGGCGCTGTTGAGCGCGCGCTTCAACCTGGCATTCTACCTGCTGAGATAGCAGCTGTTCTAAGCGATCTAACCGCTCTGTCAAGAGAGCAACCTCAGGGTTGGGCACCGCTCTCTCTATGACGCGTACTCTCGCTGCGGCTGTCGTTAACGCCTCATTTTGTTCCTCATCCAATGCGGCCTCCACGGCTTGGTCGAAATTGCTCGGCTTGCGCGAGAGCACGAACCGGCGCACGGGGTCTTGCAGACCAGCCACGAACAAAGCGGTCATTTCCTCTTTAAGTATATCCTCCGCGTATTTCTTCTTAAGCTGGTCTCCTTCCTCCTCCCTGCTTAACGTATCGCGCGCTAAGCGCTGAAGCCGCGACGCAAACGTTCGCACGTCCTCCCCTACCATCTGTCCGGCGTCACGGAACCTCTGTACTCGCACGTGACGTGGTTCAGTGTCAAAATGCTCAAACGCGAGCTTCTTAAATTCCGCAAATGATTTTGTGGATTTTACTTTTTCGTCTCGCCATGCAAAATCATGAGCAGCTCCTGCCATCTTACACCTCGCCATTCCCAGCATTTGAGCATCGGACCATCCCCCCATTTTCCCAATCTCTTCTAGCATGGAAAAGAAATCGCAGATTGGAACCCCTGTCTTATCTCCCGTAAACGTCGGAATGACGCTTCCTAATGCCAGCATGCTTGCTCCGAGCGACGGCTGTGGAGTGGGAGCTCCCTCAGATACAGTCATTTTTTTTTTCAAGCCCTCCAGTGCCTCAAGCCTCTCAAATGGGGGTAAAAGTCCCACAATCAGTCCCGTGATTCCCTTTTGATTACAATTTTGAAGTCATGAATGTCACAGCATTCAGAGGACATTTGCTTTTGAGACCCCACTTCTGACACCAGTGTGATGACCCCCATAATGCGCAGGTCCACACGGGACGGAGAGGCAAAGAGACACCGTATGGCTCAGTTTAAACAAACAGGTATATTCAATAATTACACATGATTAAGGTTATACATCAGAGGCTGGGGCGTCCGAGCTTACGTGCCGACGACTTCATGGGGGCGATGGAGTGGCTCCGGAGTTGGGCTCGAGCGGTTGCTGGCAGAAGCTGCACGCCGTCGGGCTTCGGCGCTGAAGGCCCTCTTCGCTAACGATGTCGTCCTGAGCGTGTATGCAGTAGAATTTCAATAGTCGTCCGTTTCTTCGAGGATGGTTCACAAACCCTTCCTCTAGTGTCGTTCGGCTTGGAAGATGAACAGGAGGCGAGCTTGTAGATGATGACAGCAGAGCATAATTTTACAACAGAACAAACTTTGCACTACTTTACTCATCGACCGGGCAGGTTAGTGCCTAAGTAGCATCACATTACATGCTAAGCATGGAGCCCCAGCTCAGACTGGACTGCATCCGTTTACATGCGCTTTTAAGCACTTGATTAACAAAGGACTAAGGGCGGTCATTTCCAGTGGCCCGCCCAAAGCATCAATTCTCCAATCCAAAATAACATGCGAGATGGGGACCACCCCTTGGGTTGGGCTTAGCCTCGACCCCAGAGTCTGTTAACAATACAAACTAAATAAACAACAAAAACGCCACCACTCTCTCTCAAGTGAGAGTATACACAGGCTCTCTCTTCGGAGCTAATTCACTAGCGCCTGTCTTTCCACATTCTTGGCGAGTACTGCCTGTCCGCCATGACAGGTGTCCGTCACGGCCCTTCTGGGAAGCTGTGGGTGCCTTCCCGGCGATAGCCCACGACAAAGGGGGGGGGAGGGAAAGAATGTTGTCTTCGCGGTAGCGCATAGCGTCGGCTGTGGTACGGCGCGCTCTGGCCCGCTGACAGCTCCCTTGTCCTGGAATGTAACCGGAAATTGGGGAGGATAAAGCCTGTTTCCCCGGGGCGGCGGCGGGTCCGGTTTTTCTGGTCGTCACTCAAAGAGCATGGCTGGGTAATTGATGATGCCGCTGTCACGGGTCTCCGTCTACGCCGCGCCGTCGAACGTGGATCCTCGTAGCACACACGGAATGTCACAGGACAATCCATTGATCAGTGTCAGGAACTGCATTGACAGACACGAAGTGATTTTGTTTCAGAACAGTTATGGTTTGTCCGTAGATGACTTTCTGGAATTGCTTACAGCTTACCTCAAGTCTACATTCGCAGTTTGGGAAGGTAACATCGTCCCTTTAAAAAAAAGAACGGAATATGCATTGGCTCCTGCGTTGCTCCTGTTTTGAGCGACATTTCTCTAGCGGAGCCGGACCGAGAGTTGAAACGCAGAAGTGAAGGTTCCAGTGTTGCAGGCGTTTTCAGATATGTCGATGATTTTCTCGTTTTCACCAATGCAAAAGATATGTCCGATCAGGCTAACATTTTCAGTATCTTGCCTATGTTTTCCGAATGCCTTCATCCCCTAATCCTGACGTATGAAGAGGCTGTGCACAAATTCACCAGATTTCTTGATCTGGGCACTTATTTTTCTGCTGACCATGTGTTTTGGGCTTATGAACCGCGAGGAAACAAGCCTGTCCTTCCTTTTGGTTCAGCCCACTCAAAACTAGTGAAACGGGCAATTGTAAAGTCTTGCTTTTGCAGTGCTCTCACGAAATCATCTGAGCATCGACTGGATTCTGCGTTCTCTAGCCAGGTGACCCGGTTGAGCGGCTCTGGCTACCCATGTACACTCTTGTTATCGGTTGCCGAGAACATGCTCAAAGAAAGCAGGGAAGTGGTACCAGACATCGGCGGGGCTGACACAAATTGGAGGAAAAATGTGGCGGTACTACCTTACATGCACACCATCGCCCACCAGCTCAAGAAAATAGGGAAAAGCGCAGGTGTGCATGTGGTCTTTTCCGCACCAGAGAAGCTGTCGAAACTGTGCTAGAAGGTAAATTCCACCATTACTGGGAGCGATTCCTGCACTGTTAGGCACAGGCAACCATTTGTAGAGTGCGCGAAAAACGTAGTCTACTCTATACCTTTGCCCTGTGGCCGAGCCTACATTGGCCAAACTGGCAGATGTCTCAACGAGAGGCTCATGGAACACAGCAATAGTGTCATCGGGGCATCCCGTCATCTAGGCATACACTGCCGTGATTGCCAGCAGTGTAAGGAACGTGGTCCCTTTTTAGGAAGAACAACAGTCCTTCATAAGTATGTCAGCAAAACTGCCAGGGAGGTAGCTGAGGCTGGTGAGATTGCAGAAAAAGGAGATTACTGTGTCAGCACCCCATCGGTGTTGTTAAGTGATAAGGAACGTCGTGTCTTAGGAATTTCCAACTAGGGTAATATGTTTTTTTGTTCTTGTTTGCGTCCTGACTTTTAGGTTTTAGCTTTATGTTTTCTTTCTTGTACCTATGATGATGCGTTTCCCTTGCGGTTTGGCGCTGCTACCAGTCTCACATGACTTTCCTTTTCGTTGCTCCGCATGCCCGCTGTACTGCTATATGTATTCGCTGCGCGCAGCAATAAACGTTGTTGAAGTCGGCGCATTGTGGTGTCTCCCCTCGTGTCCGTGTTCGCCTTTGCGCTGTGAATGTAAGCATGCTATGTCGACGATTACCATGCGAACTGGGACCGGATACTGCCTAACATCACGTTCGCATACAACACTGCGCTCCAACGAAACGACGCGCTTCACTTTGTTCCATTTGGTGCACGGTCGCGAAGCCTTGACCATGCTGGACGCCATGCTTCTTCCGGATCCTACTCCCTCTTCTGTCGTGGACGCTGAACAATTTGTTCGGGACGCCGAAGCCGCTCGGCAAGTTGCTCGACAGCGAATCCGGTGCCAACAACAACGCGACGCCGAGCGCTACAACCTTCGCCGCAGGGAGGTGATTTACACACCCGGTGACCAAGTCTGGGTGTGGAGTCCGTTCCGTTTGCGAGGGCGGTCTGACAAGCTTCTTCGCCGTTACTTCGGTCCATACCAGGTGTTACGCCGCCTCAGTGCGGTGACCTACGAGGTGCTCCCTCAAGGAACTGTCCGGTCGTCTCGACAACCGACGTCCGAAGTAGTCCACGTGGCGCGAATGAAGCCGTATTACTCCCGTTAGCCCCTTTGCACGAAGACACTAGTGCCGCTACCTGGAAGCCTTACGTATGTTTTTCCCCCTCGCGTGCGGCATCGAGTCGATGCCTCTTGGAAGGGAGGGGTGGCAATGCCACATTGCTGATATTCTGCCGGCGCCACCTGGTGGCCGAACCTGTCTCCCAGCGCGTGGCCGAACGTCTTCTTTCTCTTGAATGTGCGCGGCTGTTCGGCAAGCCTCGCCCCAGTAAACGGTTGTGCTTCTCGCGTCCTGCGACGTTTGTCGGTGACAATATGTCATCAATGCACATGCATCTGCTGTGTTATTTACCTGTGACTGCCTGCAGTGAACATTATTTGCCTGCTGGATGAAGGCGATGGTGGGCCTATGAGAATGTATTTGTCACAAATGTAGATTGCTTCCTAGAATTCCTTCGCCTTCTTTGCATTTGCTGCATTTCTAAATTTGTTTGCTTGAATGTAGATGCTTGCTTGCGCCTTCCACAATGCTCAGCTCTAGGTTTCTGTAGACACACATCTGTTCAAATTTGTCGTATGGTCGTGACAGGGCCACATTTGTGCATATTGCCAAAACCACGTTAACAAGGTTTATTTTGATTTTTCAAAATGTGCTATGCGCTATTGCACTGTGGTTGGCCCTGCAATGCTGACATTGAGTCGTTTTTGAAATTCCTACAGTGGCGGTGCAGCCATCGACCTGTCGAGGTTGAGATCACATTTAATTTCAGCCCATTTCCTTACTGCTTGGATTGTATTTGAAGATTCCCTGCTTTGCGCTTGTGCTGAGTTCTCCTCGTGCCCGACATGCTTTAACTCGAGTAGTTTTTTTATTGCGAAGCAATACTACTTTAGGTCGCACTTCAGCCCGTTCCGTGGCGAGGCGGTGGTAGGCACCATTGACCTTTAGCGTGACCTCGCTGCGTGACGTCACACCACGTGACCTAGAGTGACGTCACACCAGCTGTGTAAAAACGGGGCCCCATCTCACGCCGTCGAGAGGCGAGGCGGTAGCCACCAACGGCGGCCTAACTCCCGCTCCTCTCACCAGGGGCGCTACGGTCAGAGTGACGTCACACCAGCTGTATAAAACAGCTCCGCTCCTCACGCCAAGGCAGTCATACAGCCAGATGTTACAATGGTGCCTACGAACAAGGCAGCTCGGCAGAATGCAAAGAGGAAGCATCAGCGAGCTACGGAGACGGAAGAAGAATGAGAAGAACGACTTTCTAAGCGGCGTGCTTCGCAATCACCAGGCTTAACCAAGCTAAGCCACGGCCGTTTTTTTTTCTTCTTGCCGTGTGCTCTGTTTAAAAAAGAACCATTAAATTAGTGTTGCAAGTAAACATCTATGAGATTATAACAAAAAGGTTATACAGTCAGCGAGCGTCTTAATTAATAATTTGTGCAGTGAACAAAGTGCGCCAGGAAATGAGTCGCCGAGCCTTTCAGTGCCAATGATTTTGACACCAGAAAGAGAAGTGCTTTGTCAGTCAGAAAGTGCCAGCGGAGAGAGTCGGCACGCCTGGCAGTTCAATGTTTAACAAAAACTGCACGCTATGCTGCAAGTGGTATGAGGGCAATTCCAGGGTGCAACATCCATATGATTCAGTCTGCATTTGTCGCCAAACACTTCTAACAGTCCTTGCACTATGTTATAGTATCTGGTTACCACAGTCCAGACGTTCGCATTGCAGTCCATATTACACGACAAAAATATGCGGGTCCCAATTGGCTTTGTGCATTTAAGACCTGCATTTGTCCAAACAGCAAGTTTCCATGCTAAGCAGGCATGCTTTGATAAAGTTTCATCCCCAGAAAAACTGTCCATAATTCAAGCCATCATATCACAGGATGGATATTAACGAGCCATGGCTGCATACAGCAGAATATAATTTTTTAGTTGTGATAATGTCACAAGCACCAAATCATTGCACCATTTCTATGACTAGCATGGGTTCCTAATCGTGAAACACTATGTACTCTCACACTACTAAATTGTTGTAGCCCATTAAATTGTTTCTTCCAGATCGGTACGCTTTTTGAAAAGCATTCCTGTGATAGCCAACTTTTCGTTCTTCGTGACATACACTAGCTCCTTAGTCTCTTTGAGAAAGCATGCGATAAAACCCTTTCTAAAATAATCTCTTGCATCGTACTGTTTTGAGTGGGATTTAAGTGATCCTAGCCAGTTAACAGCAGTTGTCCCATGCTAACTCTTGGTCATTCTGCCTTTCTTTTTTTTTTGAATCTCGGGCAACCTCAAAGGTATTGTACTTGCCCCCCCCCCCAACCCTCCCCCCCCCCCCCATTGTGCAAATCACAAATGTTCACCTTACTTTGAACAGAATACAATTTCAGCTCGTGCAAGGGACAAGAAAAAAAGAAGCCTTTGAGATATGGGAGGCCGGTGAAGACGAGTGCGTAAGCACACCCTCGGTGTTGTTATCAAGTGAGGTGTTAGATCTAATCAGGAAACGAAGGAGCGTGCGACACAGCCGGTGGCAATGAATTGATTGTTTTGAGCATGTGCATGAAATGTATTTATGTGCCCTCGTACCAGAATAGGTTTTAGTTAGTGCACACTTGTCCTGTGTCCGTCGTTTTTAGTTGTCGGTTCTTGTCCGTGTGTAGGGCGTTATTCCCATCAAATGTGCAACCAACTAGCCCACATTGCTGCCTTGCTTCCTTTCAAACTGTTTTATTCAACTAGTTTTCATTGATTGCTATATGGTCTGCCATCGCACTATCAATATCAACATTCCAGCCCTCCAGAACAACCGTCTGCGTGCTCGGGAATGGCCTATTTGGCAATGTTAAAAGGACTGCATTAATAGTTTTTGCTGTCAGCCATACTCGCCTCCATTGCGAGATGATATGTGTCAGTATTTCTTTTGTGCTTGTATCCTACCCTGTTTCAAGAGAAACAACGCGGAGACTTCCATTATGTGATGTGGTTAAAATGCTAGGTGCATGTGTTTACGCATGTGACTTTTATGTGCGTGTGTCATTTGATCCTTATCCTAACCTGGAATGGCCAGCCAGATATGTTATGGGGCCAGCAGTTACAGTGTTTATAAAAGGGTGCCTCCTTTCTTCTCTATAATAAAGTTAAATTTCACATATAGTTCTGTTGTCATGAATGGAGTCAGATTGCAGCTGCTGTGAATTTTGCGTGTGAATGTGATTTTCTTACACTGACGGCAGTGAAACGCACGGAAAGGCACAAATCTCTACTCAATGTTAATTCATTCAAAGAGTTGCGGTTTTCCTTACATTAGTTTGGTTTGGTTTATGGGGGTTTAACGTCCCAAAGCAACTCAGGCTATGAGGGACACCATAGTGGAGGGCTCCGGGAATTTTGACCGCCTGGGGTTCTTTAACGTGCACTGACATCGCACAGTAAATGGGCCTCTAGAATGTCGCCTCCATCGAAATTCGACAGCCGCGGCCGGGATCGAACCCGCGTCTTTTGGGTCAGCAGCCAAGTACCACAACCACTGAGCCACCGCGGCGGCTTTCCCCTTACCTTAGTAACAAGAGTTTTCATATAATGCCCTAAGGAGGATTATCATTTTGGTGCATTATTTTGAAAAAAAAGAGGCCACAAAACAAGACATTTGTTTGCCTAATACATGCAGCCCTTCTAGGACTGTTTAAATTCACCTACACTCCCTGTATGAAGCCAAAAAGTAGGCATAGCCTAGGCAAAGATCTTCAAGCAGTTAGGTTTACGACTAAGTCATTTTAACATAAGGTATGCCTAAAGGGAACTTTGCCAGTTTGAAAACCAAACTGGCAATGAAATAAGCTTTACTTTGAAGAATATGTTCCTAATAACAACAGCTAGAACGGTCAAAAATTTTATACATGACAAGTTGTCAAAAAATGCTCACTTTTATCTGCTGTTTTGGGAACCAGAATAACTGTTATGATCCCTCATTTTTTTTCTGCTCAGAAAAGACTCTTAAACATTAGTGTAAAGCTACATGAGAGGATATACGAATGTATGCCTACACACATTTATATGCTTATTTTTTTATTTCATTGTGTTTTGCAACAACACAGCTTCCACCTAATATATGTAAATATAATTCTACAAATTCTGCTTGAGATAATCATTATGCATGGTCAGTGCTTCCTGTTTTCCTGAATATACGAAGTATTCTTTCCCAACCTCAACCAGGAGCCGTCCAGATGTAACCCAGTTTACCAACTCCCACATCATGTTATGTTTACACTGAAGGTAAAAGACATGTATGGCCTTTTACTAAGTACTAACCAACCACTTTGTTTTCATTCACATGTGCACTTTCAGAATTTTTTGGAGTTTTACAGATAACATGCCAGCTTGTTTCTGCATGTGTCACCATTTACTGGCTCTGAGCACAACTCTCCAGGCTTGTTTGCACTGCTGCATTCTAGCCTGTGCAATTGTAATTGCAATATGAGCTAAGGAATTACTGCTAAAATAAAACTGGTCGCCCGCTGTCACTGCGATAAAGAAAGCTGTGCATTTCAGCCCAGTGATAGATGGCTTAGCCCCATTAATTGTCACCGCACTGTGCTATTTCAATTTTGCTTCTCTAACGGACCGAATAACATTACAGAGAGAAAGCAGTACTGTTGCACGGCACTCTTCTGTGGAATGCACAACTGCTGCAGTTACAACTGATTTTACATATTCCAAATTACTGGGAACGTCATAATTTTCTTGTGTACTTGGGTTCGTATTCGACAGCAGAGTACTAAATTATGGAATTTTTAATACATGCACAATTCAGATACACACTACATATATCGACGAATAGATAAGTGTCTTTTGCAATAACAGTTAATTGGGGAGACAGCAAGGAGGCCTGTTTACTTGACAATTGTTACTGTCAACTAAAGTGTGCATGGATTAATGGAAAAGCTACAAAATAAGGCAATTAAAATACATGTAAAAAGACTGCAGTGTGCTAGTTTGACTAACTGATGATTTAACCTGTGCCTGGTCTCAGCCATGTGAATTTCCCTGTTATAATTACAAACGATCGAATATGTACTGCTAACCTATAGCTTGTTCTAGTCCCGTATCCTTGGCTCCGAGAATTCGCGATACGAATCGCGTCGTCGTTCTGAAATCGTTATTGCATGTTAGGGTATAGCGTAACTTTCAATGGGGGCACTCTTCAAATACTAGGAGGCAAAAACCTTAGATCGTAGTTAGAACGGTTGCATATATGGGTGGTCTTCAGCGGAGTCTAGCCGACTAGCGGTCGAACGAGTTGTGTCACGATCGCGGTGTGATGCCTTTTATCACTTTCTGAAGTAGAAATAGCGCAAACGTTAATCGTTCTCCCGCGACGCTGTTTTAGAACCTCGCCTGCGGGGTTGCAAAGTTTGTCGCGACTTCGTTCGCGGACGTCAGAATCGGCCGCGCCGAGATTCATGGCTATCACAGCCGATCGCGGTTTTACCTGCTACGAAAAATCTCGCAGCTAAACATGTCTTGGGTGAGCCACCATATCAATGTGTGTGTATTCGTACTGCAAGATATCTTCGTGTTTTGCTACGGCAGATGCCTGTGCTGCCGCACGGGAAGCACTGACGACGCCGGAGTCGTCCGCTCGGTCGCATGCAGCAAACTTGATCGTACAACACCTCATCCGCAACGCAACCTCACGCGCCCGTGCGCATGGTAAGGACGCGTGCGCATGCGGAAAAAAAGTGAACGTACAGCGCCCTTAAATCTTGTGAATTCGCTCTTCACAACCGCCGAAATCACAGACCGAACCCTGCGATCTCGCTAGGCCCAGTCGTCGCGGAAGGGAACGGAATCGTCGTCGATTAAAATTAATTTGGCAAACGCTTATCGCTGGTGAGTGTTCGAGTGTGCCAGTGTTAAGCCTTAGGGTGCTTGCAGGCACCCTGAGGCA
>JARKHS020017310.1:0-46624 GCA_030143305.2 Amblyomma americanum
ATGCAGCACGAATATAATACGCCAGTTTAATATAAGTGTTAGAGAGAGAGGGAGGTGGTTTCGGCACCCGCATCTCTCCGTGCAGGGAGGCTCGCGTTAGCGATGAAGAATTGCTCAAACGAGCGCGCAAAAAACGTTGAGTTCAAGAATCTAGCAACGCTGGCCGAGGTAGGGCGAAAAAGAGAGCGAAGGCGTTCGCCCTGAAATCATCGAAATGCGTAACTCGCTCTTCCTTGTTTGTTCCTTTCACAGTGTCTGGGGCACAGCCATCTGCTGTTGCAACTGCGCCATGCCTTGTTTCAGCTGTAGCTCCTCGGCAGAGGCTAGTTGTGAGGAGGGCGTTCGATGGCCACGCTTTTGGCGGCTATCCTTGCGACACGGGAGCCCCTCGTAGCTTCGTGGCCCGCGAGACTCGTACAAGCTGTTTCGCAACTACATCGACGGCGGTTCTTAATCCGGCGCGTTACGAAAGTTTCCTTCAGGCCGTAACCCATTGCCCGGAGCCGTGGTCACCGGTCGACACGCTTTGACGCGTGAAATGGCTCGGACAAGTTGGCCGTGCAACGGCGGACATAGATTCCAGCGCTGCCCAATGCACACTGCGTAGGAGTCGCATGCCGCATCTCTGAGACATGGCACGTGTAACAGACTGCACTCTGTGCGGCCGCGCGGCAAACAGCCTCGTAAAGCAGCGCACCCGCAGAACACCTTTGGTTGTCGTTCTCGACCATTTCAGAGAAACATCGTCCAGGAACTGCGGACGAACTCCGGGAGAACATGGCGCCGAACCTAAAGCGAACTTAGCGAAACTTTTTGCCCAAACGCTAAAGCGACCGGCACACCACGAGCAGAAGCACTCCGTGCGTGCTTTCGAGGGAGTCAACTAGCGGCGAAGCGATGTTTCGTCAAGTTATCGGTGGAGCGCGTAACCCGAGCGGTCTCATCGCTAAAACGCCGCAGTGCCAGGGTAACGTCCGTGTCGAAGGGAGGGTGAGATGTGCGCTTTAGCTTGCGACTAAGCAGCGAACAAACGCGGTGCGTCTATAGAAGAGCACTTAGCATCGAAAACGGTCCGTGCCGCTGAATACACTCCGACTCCCAGGCAAATATTATCGCCCCTTAAGCCGCCAAAGCAGCTGAGGAACGCGTGTCAACTGCATACAACGTCTGTGGAAGGGAGCCGTCCTACAATGCGTTAAATACTTGCACTTGCTTTCGGCGACGACGACATTTGAAGAGGGGCGATACACAGCTGCGTTCCGCGTTTGCGGTGGGATTGAAAGTCACCGGCGTGGTACCGACTTCGCCACGAAATGATGTTGTGGAGACAGGCTGCTGTCTGAATCGCACCAGTGTTCTTTGAATACGAGGCCATCGTTACGGGATACACAGCTCGCCGTTGTAGGCCCCTGGTGGCTATACCTCACTAATAAAATACCACACTAATAAAAACAAGAATAAAAGACGCACACGTGTACGACGCTGGAAAACTGATTTTACTTTCTTGAAAAGCGCCAGCACAGGAAAGCGCACATGCGCACACACATCACCATCAACGAAGATGAAGGACAAATAGCTACCAGTCACGTAGAGATGCGCAGGTATCATGCAGGTCTGCAACAATGCTGCAATTAACAGTACGTCTTGCGGGGCTGTAGTTGGTGGAACATTGTCTTACAACGGTAAAAACTGTGCTCAAGCTGACGCGAACCACGCAAAAAGACGGACAGGAAAGCGCCCGTCCTGTCCGTCTTTCTGTGCGGTTAGCGCTGTTTTTACCGTTGTTAGACAATACTGCAATTATTTCTTTGTCTGTTTTTTTTTTGGAAAGGTTCAGACCCCTCAGAACGTGGTCATTCGGTGGTCGTAAAGCACAGGAGGCGATGGTGCAGAATGTGAACAGAGGTTGTATTTACAAAGTACACCAGAATGAAAACTTCAATTTAAAGTGCAGGGGCACACAGTTAATCACGCAAACTGTAATTAACTTTGAAGTAACTCTCACCTAGAGTAACAACTATAGCAGGAACTTCAAGTGACGCTCCTGCTAAAAAAAAGTCTAGACTCTGTAGAAGTGTGTGGTAAGCATGGAGCCTTGAGTGGACATGCCTATATGAGGATTTTTTGTGTATTTTGGGGGTTCCCTGAATAAAGAAGCTGGCGTGGTGATTCCTGAGATCCGCCGTTTTCTTCAATTAGCCAATAGAAGCCCAATACCCTCGTACCCAGGGCCCTTGTAACGAAAAGAAAAAATCAATAAAAATTCGAAAACCCACTGCATGCATATTTCCTAGTCCTTTCCACGTGCGTACCTCTCCTTTTCCGCTTCACTGCAGTCAGGCCTCGCCTCTGGCATGCAGGCGCTGCCCCCCAGTTGCCGTTTCTTGACGGCGGACAGTACCTTTCAGCGAGTCGTCAGCAGATGTCAACGAGTTTGAAACCAATAGATTTACGAGAACCAGGCGTGCCGGATAATCAGCCACATTAATGTTTCTCGCGGCGTGGTGAATGAGTGAGGGCAGAGCTTTAGTGCCGTGCGAATGTTAACGAGAAGGTACAGTTTTGTTCTTATCGCAGACTTACTGTACCGTCTGAATTCAGAGACGTGCAGTGCTCACTAGACATTCATTATTGCATCGACCAGTATGGCCGATGTAGGCTTTACCACAGAAGAGGAGAAAGGTGTAAATAGCCTCTGTGGCACATTTGGCAAACATGGTTTGCTGGTTGGCGTTACAAACCTCTTCTGTACTTTTGATGACAATTTGGACACACAGTGACGAAAGCCTGCATGGTGCTCAAAAGACGAGCCGACTTTTACTCCTTGTCTCATGGCAATCTTTGGGTGCTGTGGGAGACTGGATGTAACGAATCGCAGCAGGTCCATTATCATGACATGCACCATCTTTCCTGTCAGGCACGTGCTGTATGCTGAGCCAGAAAGGACTAACTGTACCAAATGGGTTATTGGCTTGGGAGTAACTGCCTTCTTACAACCTTTATAATCCCACAGAGGATCCACCACACTCCCTTCAACGACTGACTACTCAATGGGCTCCGCACGGAGTGGCCGTCATGAAGGCGCAAAGGGGCAAAGCTATACTCCCATTTTACCCGGTTTGGCTTACACTTGCGACGGCAGTTGTGACGACGGATTATGACAAAAAAAATGCTCACCGCTTGCTCACCCGCACACGGTGTCCCAGGAGGTGGCACTCGGGCTGAGCAGGAGCAGATCGACGTCACGTACGCACAGAGCACGCGGTGCACTGTGAACATCGGCGGCGCGCCGATAGCCCTCTTTCGCCTCCCGTGATGCGTCCTGTGAAACTGCGCAAAAAGCGGAACAGCCTCGAGAGCATGAAAATGCACTGGATTCTACACGAGCGCCTGTATAACCTCATCTATATATATATCGCACGGACCCACCATGAAACGAAGAAAAAAATTCCGCAATAGCGCAACAGCTATTCTGGGTTATGTCTGGGTGAGCTCACACACTCAGTATTACCGAGTATCTTGATGATTATCATAATGACGCAAAACTTTGAAATGGCCTTTTCTTCATTCTTCAAAGCTTCCGTCACGCGTTTGTGATGCAAGACGCGACCAGATTTATCTCGAATGGTGGCACCTAGGCGGAGCCGATTCTACGTTGTTCCAGACTGTTGTTTTGAAACTTGCAAAGAATCCACCTTGGCGCAAGTAAAACCACACACACACACAAAGGAAAGACGAGGAGACAACGGACAGGCGCCAACCAAAAACTGTCGCGTATCACTGGGAGTAGACACACAGAAAGAAGGGCCCGCAGTACTACAAATATAGCTCACTGAGGCATGTTGCTGGGCAAGTTGGTTTCTTTCCAAGTTTCAAAAATGCTTAACCAACTTGCCCAGCAACATGCCTTACTGAGACTGTTGTGGTTACTTTGCTTGCCGTATCTCGAAAGTTTGTTGCCAACTTTAAATTAAGCACGGCCGAGAGCGGCGGACACTCGGTTTGACGGCGCTAAAAATTTGGCCCTCGCATATAGGTTGCTGCGACATTTTTATTCCAGAAGCAGTCACATCATGGAGCTAAAGGATCTCATTCTTTCGCTCCAACCATTCCCAAGAAACGGCGAGATGAAAACTATTGAACCGCCGCCGCGGTGGCTAAGTAGTTATGGCGCTCGGCTGCTGGCCCGAAAGACGCGGGTTCGATCCCGGCCGCGGCGGTCGAATTTCGATGGAGGCGAAATTCTAGAGGCCTGTGTGCTGTGCGATGTCAGTGCACGTTAAAGAACTCCAGGTGGTCGAAATTTCCGGATCCCTTCACTACGGCGTCTCTCATAGCCTGAGTCGCTTTGGGACGTTAAACCCCCATCAACCAAACCAAAACTATTGAACCCAAATCTTCTTTTATCTAATTCGACAATTTTGATCTGATAATTTGCGAAGTGTTCAGACGAGAAGCAGTGCTCACTTTCCCTACCTCCTCTTCTTTTCGTCTCGTCCTGCATATTTTCACTCGAAGAGTTCGCCTTCACGAAAGGTTGTTTGATCTTGTTGACTTCACAAACTCTTGCCCGGAAATTTTAACAGCAAAAGCAACCGACAGCTTAACAGAAGTCGAATAATTTTGTCACACATTCTTCGTTTCGCCAAGCTGGCAATGTTCGATTCAAGTCTACATTTCAGATAAATATGTGTTATTTTTTCAGGGCTCTTCGATTTAAATTAACACCACTTTGCCACGGTTGTTTTACATTTCTAGCACATCGCAGATCGCGCAGAAGTAGGCAGATAGTGGCATCAGTCGCCCGCGGAAAGCAGCTCCTGAACAAGAGAAGAAGAGGAGGAGAACAGTTCTGTCACGCATCGCTTAAAAACTGCTGCGCTGGAATCGCAGAGCTCGCAACCAGTGATGAATTCCCAGCTGGCACCGCCTCGAAAAGCCCGAGAACGACGGTCTACCGACTCCAGCCAGTCGTCTCAGTCGAGGTCAGACCTAGGATTCAAGATGCCGATAGCGAGACTCCGCGGAGATTCGAGGAAGAGCAGCGGTGACTCGCTGTCCGCCACCGAAGCCGCCTCCAAGGGTTCTGGGCGTTCAGCAGATACGCCGAGCTCACCCATCCGCGGGAGTCAGAGGACAAAAAACGAACAGGCCTCAGGGGTTAAAGAAGATGGCCCCCTCTTGGACAACAAAGAACCGGTAGCTGCTGCGAAGCCTCAGCCGAAGTGCCGCACTAGTCTGGCAAAGGACCCCGCACACACACTGACAAAGATTGACGAGGCGCGGCGCCCGCGAATGGAAGAGGAACGCATGTCGATGGCTTCGGCATACTGCCCTTCGAAGAGGAACCGGTGGGGCTCTTCTGGCAGGGCAATGAAGGGAGAACACAGCGCAGCCGGAAACTTGCGCGTTTGGAAGAAAGAAGGAAGGACAGCAGCGCCGGAAGCTGCTGAACGACGCAAGTTGCCTGCAGTCAGAAATGCGACGCTGAGGCCAACGTCAGCAGTGGTGCAAGATCAGGTCGATTTTCTCAAAGATACCACCGTTCGGACTCCGGTGCCGGCTCGGAGAAGGCGCTTTTCATCGACACAGCGTTCTGTCGTGCCTGCGGTCGCCTCTGGGCTTGCTACACCCGCGGATGTCGATGACCGAAGGTGTCTTGAAGCAGAGAGAGTGCCTACGCCTCGTCGTTCACTAACGACAGACGGCCACGAATCATTGGGAGGAAATTCGAGAAGAACTGCGACGCCTCAGTCTTGCCCACTTCCGAGAGATGAGCCAGGCAAGCGTGCTGTCGTACCGAAGGACTGCTATCCGGCGCCTCTGCATGCACCTCCGCAAAAGAATATTCTCTTGAGTAAGACGGATGGCCTCCTGGTGGAACGGCCAACGACGACGCCAGCCGTGCCGAATGATGGAAGACTTCAACCCGTGCCGCTTGGCCAGTGTATCACCCGTTCCTCAAGTATTGAAGCCATTTCTTCTTCATGGAGCCCAAATCTACCAGAGCCCAGCCGAATAAACGAAAATAAAGCGGAAACAGTCAATGTCATCAGGCCTGAAGAGGAACTCGGAATAACCTCCCTCACTGAGAGACCTTATAGCCTGGAGTTGGCCCCGCTTACTTCGTCCGAGGTCACAGTGTCCGCGGAATTAACTCTAGGGTTACCTTCCTGCGAAGCTTCCGAGGAGGCTGCCTGTAAGGCTCCTAGAGACCACCTCGAGTGGCCAAAAAGTGCTACTGGCACTCACCCAATATCGTCCTCTCCTAAAGGCACGAACGAACATGTTCCTTTAGTTACCGGTCGTCCTACGCCGCTAATGATGAAGGCATGGACACGAAGGCCAACCATAGAGCACAGCAGCTGCGCTACGGCACTTCACCTGGACGAGTTTGTGAACGACAGCTTGGAAGGCATTAGGCTGCCCTTGGAAGGCCCAACAGAGAAGATTGCGGCACATGATACCACCAACACTGATTTACAAAACTATGGCGCTTCGGAAAATGCTGCATATAGTGCCGATGCACGAACTGAACCCAAGCATATGATGAGCGCCCATTATCTTGCAGGAACAATCGAGCAGACTACTGGAACAGAAAAATCGAAAGTCCAGGCAGTATTGGCGGAAGAAAGCAAGCCAGTGGCGCGACAAGAAAAGCGCGCAGAACCCATGGCAAACTCCAAAACGGCCTCACCAGGAGAACAACACAACGAGCCCGGGAGACTGCAACAAGCTGTTAACGACTCCGTCGAGGAGGCAGGTTCTCGACATGGAAATGAAAACTATATGGCAGCAGAAGATAGCGACGCTCAAGCGAGTGCGAAGAGATGGCCGATACGTGAGAGTGGGGCTAACCAGAAGTCAGGCGTGCACTTGCCCGGTGACAGCGTCAGCATGGCGAAGGTATTGCTAATGGGGGAACAAGCGAGCAATTCTAGTGTTCTCGGAGAGTCTAAAATCGACGCACCAAGCGATGTCCGGAAGCCACCAGGGGCCGGAAGTGACGATGCGGAAAGACATACGACGGAGGGCAATGCCCCAGACGGAAGGGGACACGAGCGCCGCCCTCCGGCAAAGGCAGTAAAAATTGCGCATCGAACTTCACTTATTGAGAACGAAGAGATCCTCGAAGCAACACAACTATTGAAACGTAAGTTCTTTCTGCTTCATACAGCTTTGCACTTAATTTAATTTATATTAAGAAAGTGTGATGGACATAAGCACGGCATGCAAACCGGAGAACGGACAAGGGCCTAACTAGAACAAGTCAACCATACTTTGCGCTCAACCACCTTCGATTTCTTCAAAGCAGATCAGGATATATGATGTTAATGTGGTAAACGCACTGCATGCTAGTTTTTTTGAAAAAAAAGATTATACTCCTGGCGTGGCCGTTATTTTGAATTCTAAAATCATAGCAAAACCTGGTATGACCAAAAATTTACAAGAAATGATATTGGTGACGACGACTGCTTCTCTACGCAGGGCGCGAGGTTAACGCATGGCTCGAGAACTGCCGGCTGGCGTGTGAGAATCTCTCCTCGATGGTGGCCCTTGTGCTCGTCGTGCTCATAATTTTCCACGTTGCTCGGCCCATGTACGTTGGCGACTCGGTGCCCGAAGTGGTTGCCCTGCGCACCTGCTACGACCAGTGGTGTGACAGGCTCGGGCTACGGGTACTGCCCAACAAGAGCAACCAGGGCAGGGACCCGTGCGGTAACTTCTACCTGCGAGTTTGCTACGAGTGGAACGTGGGCCACGAGAACACCGGCTTCGTCGGAGGCGTCATCGACTCCGCTTACGGCTACACGCGTGATAGGATCTACAGGAGCCAAATGCCCGCGGTTGTCCGAAATGACTTGGACCATTTCGTGGTCTTCCTCAGGGTGTGCCTCGAGGACGCCCACTTTCAGGCTCCCCTATCAGAATGGATTGCGCTCATTCGCTACGAGCTGCGCCACGATTTCCTCGTGAAGCCGCACTGGAACTGGTCACGCATGGTTCGGGCCGTTATCAAGAAGAGCCTTGTCGACGGCCTTCAAACCATTGTTGGTGTCAGAGTCGGTCGCCAGGAAAGGTCGCAGAAAGCCGGCCTCTTCCTTTTCGTGGACGGGTGTCTATTGAGCCTGTTATCAGTGAAGACCAACCAGACTCGAGTCGTCGCCTCTTTGCTCGCAGAAATCATTGACGAATTACCGGAATTTCGCGACCGAATGGATGTCGTTGCTGCGGTGATCCGCATGTCACTCGCTATCTCGCGTGAAAGAAAGTATGTGGTCAAGAGGCAAGCCTACTGCTCGGAGCTGGCCTCATTCACGACGGGCGTTGGCGCGGCCACTTGGGTGAACGAAATCAACCGGCACGTCCCTGCAGATATGCGCCTCGCAGACGACTGCATGATGATGGTTTACGAGCGAATCAGCCGCAGCCGTCTCTTCAACTTGCTCGAAGAGCAGTCGACAGAAGCGAGAGCCCTCTACATCAACCTGCTCATGGTTGGCCAGGTGCTGCGGTTTCGGTACGGCCTCGTGGCCAGCGCACAGCCGAAGCTGCGCGTCTGCATGCAGGCGTCTCGTGGGGCCTTCCGCCACCTGTGGGTCAGGCTTATGATGGATGTGGTCCACTTGCACGTGCAGGTGAGGTACCTCGAGGAGCTTTTCGAAAACATCAAGCAGGGCATCGTCGCCGATCTCGAGAGAAGGGGAGGCTCAAACGTCACCAAGCTCGCGGTGGTGGCCCTCGTGAACAAGACTCAGCTGAGAAACATGAGCAGGGCCAGCGTCGCGGATGAAGCTGTCTACCGGGGCCCCCACTTGGCGGTCGGCTACCGTCTGCCCCAATACTTCTTGCAGACGCTGGCTTTTCAGACCAAGCGTAGCGTGAACTTCCTGGTGGACGATGAAAGCTTGGCGGACGACGAAGAGATGACCTCGCTGCGGCCCGTGTACATCCAGAGGGACTTGACCATCAGCGTGCCCTTCTTCTTCCTCTTCAGGCCCTTGTTCATCGTGTTCCACGAGGAACAGTACCACAACTTCGCCACGGTAGGAGTGCTCCTGGCGGTCCAGCTCATTGAGGAAGCCAACAGGCGCTCCCTGCTAGACATGAACGCGGCGAACAAGAGCGCCACCTGCCGAGTAGAGCGGTACCTGAAGACGGTGGGCACAGGGGGCGACCAGCCTGCCAGTCCCCGGCCGTCTTCAGTGTTGTTCACGTGGGAGGTGGCCGTAAACGTGGCGCTCCGGAGTATGGAGAAGTACGTTCAGCGCAACATGTCACCTATGGAGAAGCTGAAGTACATGGCGCAGCTGAGGCGGATCTTTTTCGAGCGCTTCTGCATGCTCAGCTGCGCTCTCCCACCGGTGCCCAACATCAGCAACATGCAACGCTGCCTGCTGCCCCTGATGAACATGCCCGAATTCGCCGACGCCTACAGCTGTAGCTCTGGCAGCAATATGTTTCCCAGTGAAAGGTGCGGGGAAATGTGATCGTCCCGCTGTTTGCCTGGCAGGACGCTGCTCGCTGCGAGGATGCTGCGATTGCCAAAAGCAATGCACACAGGGCACGATCAACAGCATTTAACATATTCGTATGTGATACCGCGCCGTCATGTTATTTGGCATGCGAGCAGCGAACTTTAATATTTATATTAACCATTGCTTATGCCACCCGAAGAATATTTTATAAACGCTGACAGCCTTATTGGGTTATTCTTGACGCTGTTTTCTTGCCCGCTAGAACCTTCCAACGTGCACGCGATGCATTTAAATGCCATATCCTTTAACACTATGTCTATAGGTGCGAATAAATTTTCAGTACAGCTCACTAGTTTTCGAGTTTTTCCAATACGCCCAACTAAGGAAAGTATGTACGGATCACTGCAGATCTACTCGTATGGAATTCCACAAGGTGGAGAGCAGAGTTTTGCGCTTTTCCACCTGCCACTTGTCGACCTTTCTTGCTTGCTCCCCCAATCGGCCTGTTATCTGTTTATTCAGGTGATATCTATAGTTGTCACGTGCTCACAGATTTGAGTGCGGCTTTAAAAGGCAGCAGCGATGCATCGTCACCTTTCAAGGCTTTGCCTTGGGGGTTTCAATCGGGAAATGTTCTCCACGAAGGACAATTCATAAATTCTAAAGAAACTGCCTACGGATGAAGCCGTCCCTTTACTGTAGTTATCATGGACCCGCATGTGCCTTGGAGCCCTCTTATCTCGTATGCACTGCTGGGGACAAAGGTTTCCTGGACACGAGTTCTAGAAAAAATGCCTATGCAGCTCCATTCTATGTGACTCATATATTAAAGAGACCTTTAATGCCTTCATATCAGGGGACTGGATAGCGACGAGGAGCTACAACAAATGTTTTTCCTAGAGCTCGCGTCCCGGAAACTTTTGCCATCAGCAGTACGTATTCAAGTGAGACTGCGATTTTCCACATTTTATCGGTGTCATGCAGCGTGTTATTGCAGTTAATGCTGGAACTGTAGAACTCAATCTTATTGGGCTTCCTGCGGTACAGTCGTCCTTTACTTGCAACATAAAAAAAAATGACCGAGCCCTTTACGTGTGCATCTGAACACTCCAGACGTCCTATACTCGCCCCAATGCGCCTGCATGGGCACGCAGCATGGCGGCAGCTGTCGTCACCCCGCAGAAAGCAGTCGACTCTTACACTTACGACAGATGACGCGCTGAGAGTACATATTACGCTCCTAACTCGGATTGTTTTTAACTGCTTGAAAGCTTTCATAATCGCGAGCTACGTACGACGTAGCTAAAAACATCTGATAATCATCACTGTTTTCGCCATCGCTGTTTGCCCTAGCCTCGAGAACGTCCTCTCAATTATGAAGCCTGCGTCAACATCGAGTGCTTCTTCCTTTCTGTGGCAGCAGAAAAAAAAAGCCAGTGTATCCACAGCGGCTCTAAAGAGGGCCACAATATAATTTCTGCCCACTATCCACAAAGACCGATTGCAGGTGCACGCAGTCGGCTCAGTCAATTCTACTGTTTCTGCATGGTCTAAGGTTCTTCCAGCAAGGTACGTTTTGACTCACATGAAAACATCGTGCCACACTTCGTCGACACGAAGCGATGCCACTTGACCGGCACATTTTTTCTTATGGCAAAGCGATCCCTCTAAAAGCCCATAGACAAACATATCGCCGCCGGTCGCATGAAATGAAAATGAAAGTTGGTTTTGAGGAAAAGAAATGACACAGGAACTGTGTCACTTATCTCGGTGGACACCCGAACCGCAACAGTAAGGCAAGCGAGAAAGTAGTAGTGGTAAGTGTATCAAAATAATGATAAAAAGGAAGGAAAGCTTTTTCCACGAAAAATAGTTAAAAATTGAAAATTCGGGAACGGAAATGGCGCAGTATCTGTGTCACATCTCGGCTGAAGCCTGAACCGCGCCGCAATGGAAGGAATAAAGAACAGACTGAGAGAAGGAAGGAAGAAAAAGGAGCTGTAGTGGAGGGCTTCGGAATAATTTCGACCACCTGGAAATCTTTAACGTGCACTGACATCGCACAGCACACGGGCGCCTTAGTGTTTTTCCACCATAAAAACGCAGCCGCCGCAGTCGGGTTCGAACCCAGGAACTCTGCATCAGTAGGGAATCTATCCGCTATCTTTCTGCTAGTGAATCTATCACTATCCGCTGGCCAGCTTATGATGACGACACATGTTCATGTCACCTAAGTGGCCCATATAGTTTGCTTCTCTGAGTATTTTTTTTTCTCAGAGTGCCGACGACGACGCCGACGAAAACGACCACGTCGGAATTTTGGCTCAGCGGGAGCTTTAAAGCTGTCTTGTTAAAAGGGTCTTCCAAAAGAAACAGTTCATTGGACCGACTCCCGCCCGCAAAGGACTGAATGACTCGGCGGCGGCGATGGCCACAGTACGGCTCGGCTATCGCCGAACAGAGTGCCTGCCGGTCTCGACTATACGTGCTATTTAAAGCTGGCGAGGAACCATCGAGATAATGCGCATAAGCAACTACAGCGATCCGTAGCGAAGTGGAAGCAGTAGCGCGCGGCTGCGGTCACTCCGAGTAGGTTTGGTCGCTTCTCGCGTCACAAGCGAATGATAAAGCCGTGTGCAGGCGGCTTTGAGCGTGAATAAACACAGTACAGAAATTCGTGGCAGAATTTAAAATGAAAGAATGCACAGTTTAGCTTCTAGGAACAAAAAAAACGTAATTTTTAGCATCCAAAGCGAAATTCAGAGCTTGATGAAACTGCAGAGGACGCTTTCTGGTACAACCTTTGAATATTTGACATTTGAGATGGGCGGAGGACTTGTAAGCCCTCCTGGAAAGGAAATCGAGAGCATTCAGCGATGTTTTCGGGGCAATAAACGAAGAAAATCGGAACTTTGGCATTACGCTGCCGGTTAACGAAACAACATACAGAAATTAATGGTCAGCAGTAATAGCGAGGCATGTATCGCGTTTCCTCCGGGACACACAGAGGAGCAGACGGAGGCGCAGTGATCGAACATTGAGGCGCTTTCGAGCTCCGAAGAACGAACAGCGGCCGAGTGACTCTGCGCCATCCCAGCG
The DNA here is from genome assembly GCA_030143305.2 of Amblyomma americanum. NCBI lineage: Eukaryota > Metazoa > Arthropoda > Arachnida > Ixodida > Ixodidae > Amblyomma > Amblyomma americanum. The sequence goes on from JARKHS020017310.1 coordinate 12,579, forward strand.
GCACAAAGCGGGACATTTAATTTCCTTGAAATTAATCGCTTCTGGGCATAAATTCTTCACAATACAGGTCGTCTCAATCTCCACCTGAGACCTGTATTCAATTCAAACCATGCATTCCTTTCGACGTTCTTCTGGAGGCGAAATACGAGGTTTAAGATAGAGGTTTGCCCCCTTTTTGACGCCACCATCCTCAGTTTTATTTACCCAAGTTTCTAAGTATTCATGACCACCATTCACGCCTTTATTTAATTGAGCTTGCTGCTTTTCTCACGCTTCAGTCAATGATTCTTTCAGGCAGGACTCAGACAGAAGGTACTTACGCTACCAAGGTAATGAGCAAACACTTCTCCACCTCGGCACTTCAACTAGGTTTTTTTTTTCTAGTTTAAGCAGTGTCTTTTGCCAGGCGTGTCAGGAACACGTTTCATGCTTTGCTCGTATGTGAGTGTGGCAAACAGGCGCTTGCCTTCTCATCTCATCATACCAGTTTCGCTCCCTGACTGTTGGGAGCACACAATGCACCCGATTCTGCGACACATGGGCGTGTGTGTGATGGGGCGCATAGGCTTGCAGAAGAATAAGGAATGCTGGCCCCCATTCCTTACGGCAGGGCCTGTTCACCACGGACAAGAACAAAGCAAGCACACGTCGCAATTGGACGCGCGACCACAGGAAGCAAAGCGAGGTCTCCAAATGGCTCGATGAAGGTTCGCTGAAGGCGCATCCGCTTTTGGAGAAATCGCCCCCGGAAAGAAGACTGTGAAGAGGCGACAATAGAGCAAAATGTGAAAGCGGAAAGTGAAGGGGCGTTCACAAGAAGACTGCAGAGAGTGAATTAGCAGCGTTACGCTCAAAGAGACGGAGAGAAGGCAGGAAGGAAGGAAGAAACGAAAAGAAAGACGAAAGGAAAGGGGGTGAGCACGACCGCGGCGAAAGTTGAAAGGAAAAGTGGCTGAGAGAAGAAAGATATCCACTGGAAGAGATGCACTTTTTCATCTTTTTAAACTATACCGTATTCACTTCTTTCTCCAGTTTTGGGTCTTTGATACTCACCGCATTTTTCGTGACGCAAAAAAAAAAAACAGATTCCACGGACACTCGTTGAAACAGAAAACCCTGGCGACGAATCGCCAGAGGCGATCGCTTTCTTGCTCTCTGCAGACACAAAACAAGACAACGCAGAAAGAAAGCCTCGAGTGACGCGTCGACCGTACTGCTTTGTCTTCCTGGCTGGCTGACGAAAACGAAAGACAAGGAGCAGCAGCAGAAAGTCCAACTCCGCTTTCAGGTTCCAAGAATGCCGGAGGCTCTGAAAGGAAAACGGGCTCTTAGTACAGATTCTAGTCGATTTCTATTATTATTTTGTTCGAGTTTCCTTTTTTTAGTCATCTAGACGCACGTATTGGAGTACGTACAGCTCTGTACTCACAGCACCCTTTGACACCTTTATAAAAAGCCCATGAAAAAAAAAGCACAATAAATAAAATGTACTGAGTTTTTCTTTCTGCTGCATTTTTTTTTCGTTAACAACATAAGACCTTTTTAGCGATCCGATGAAGTGTACCATGGCTGTGGCATGGACCGAGTAATGTAAATTTATTGATGCGAAGCGTTACTGGTTTCATTACAAGAAAAGCGTGCGGCATGTTTGTATGTACCCGCAGATGGTACAGAAAATCGAAGCGATGGCAAGAAAATATGGTCACATCATCAATCGGCCGTATGACACTCGCAGCAAGCCGAGAACCGCCACTTCACACAATCCAATACATTTCGTTCGTCTATATATGTATACTCGCGACTGGCCGACCTCCACCCACTCAGAAAACTCGCGCCCGCGATAATGTCTCGTTGCCGTAAACGTCACGATGGAGCTCATCCACGTGTCGCCAGTTTTGCCGACATTCGTACTAATGTTGTGACACAACGGTTTGTAGTATATCGTTCCGGGTATCTCGCACGATTTCTCGTTGCGTATAGCTTACATATCGTTGTTAAATGGGAGGCCATATTTCGGCAGGGATCCGAATCGACGACATATGCACCTTAAATTGTATGAATTTTTAGACTTTATTATCAAAATTCTGATACAACCGTTCGTCGTACAGCTTGCCGGGTGGTGTCACACGCTCGTGTGTGGGCGGTAGGGGGGGGGGGGGGGGGGGGGGGCTGAGGGGTCGTGTCATCGCGCGAACAGAAACGGCGAAACAGTGCAGCGCACGGCCTGCGGCGCACCGTTCCTTCCGTGCATTTCTTTCGACCGCGTTGGTTCAGTGGTTAGGGCGCTCGGCTACTGATCCGGAGTTCCGGGTTCGAACCCGACCACGGCGGCTGCGTTTCGATGGAGGCGAAATGGAGGTGAAACGCAAAAAGGCGCCCGTGTGCTGTGTGATGTCAGTGCACGTTAAAGATACCCATGTGGTCGAAATTATTCCAGAGCCCTCCAGTACGGCACCTCTTTCTTCTCCGTCCCTCCTTTATCCCTTCCCTTACGGCGCGGTTCACGTGTCGGCCAATATGAGACAGATACTGCGCCCCAAAAAACCAATTTTCATTTTTTTATTTCTTTCTATACACGCCGCGGTGGCTCAGTGGTTATGGCGCTCGACTACTGATCCGGAGTTCCCGGGTTTGAACCCGACCGCGGCGGCTGCTTTTTATGGAGGAAAAACGCTAAGGTGCTCGTGTGCTGTGCGATTTCAGTGCACGTTAAAGATCCCCAGGTGGTCGAAATTATTCCGGAGCCCTCCACTACGGCACCTCTCTTCCTTTCTTCTTTCACTCCCTCCTTTATCCCTTTCCTTACGGCGCGGTTCAGGTGTTCAACGATATATGAGACAGATACTGCGCCATTTCCTTCCCCCCCCCCCCCCTAAAAAACCAATTATTTCTTTCCGGCCGATTGTGTGCTCGTGCATTGAACACTGAACCATCATCGCTTTTGCATTCCCACACGTAAGCAGTCGTGTCTGTGCTGAATTTTTTTCTTTCCAAGTGATTTATTGGCTCAAAAGCTCTGTAATAATATTTCATAAATTAAATACACATTTATGTTATCATTCCGACTGATCGCAGAAGTTTTTATTGTTTGTGGAGTTTGGTGCACGCGCTTCCCTTGCGGCTTTCGTTTCTAATTTTACTGGCTTGAAGTTTTCCTCGGTCCTTCTGAAGATTCTTTTCTACCCTCTCAACGCACAAATATGTGAATGTCGAAAACTAAGCCTTTAGCTTGGTGACCGCGGCGGCTGCGTTTTTATGGAAGCAAAACGCTAAGGCGCCCGTGTGCTGTGCGATGTCAGTGCACGCTAAAGATCCCCAGGTGGTCGACATTATTCCGGAGCCCTCCACTATGGCACCTCTTTCTTCCTTTCTTCTTTCACTCCCTCCTTTATTCCTTCCGTTACGGTGCGGTTCAGGTGTCCGCCGATATGTGAGACAGATACTGCGCCATTTCCTTGCACCAAAAACCAATTATTATTATTATTATTATTAATAATAATAATAATTATTATTATTATTATCATTATTATTATTATTATTATTATTATTATTATTATTATTATTATTATTATTATTATTATTATTATTATTATTATTATTATTATTATTATTATTATTATTATTATTATTATTATTATTATTATTATTACCTTGGCAAAGAAATGCCCGCGGTAAGAGTCACTCATCGAAAATAGTGAAAATTAGGCGTGTCGTGTGTCGGTACCAGAGAAGCGTCCGGACCCCGTAGAGTATCTGTTACGGGTCCAAAGGACTTATTTTTGGAAATGTGGGGAGAGTTTGAAAGATGCTTCACTCCTGCCACCGGTTGGCCCGGTATTGCACTACATTCGGGATCGGCCTTGTCTTTAGCGCGTCTTTACTATCCTGTCTTTCTATCCCATCTTTCAACTCTCCTACTATCTGCACGTGGTAGCGATTGTGGCTCGGCTTGAGCCAGTGAGCAGACCTGTGCATTTTCCTTTTCTCTCTTCTGGCAACAACAGACAGACAGACCATCCGTAAATAAGCACGAGGTGCGTGTGTTGAGGCGATTGCAGCGACTTACCTAGACACGAGAAGCTATGAATAAAAAGATTTCCGCGCGAAGAAAGCGAGAGGTACGTGAATGATCTAAGCGGGCGTCAGCATGCTACGCCGTAACATACAAAGGTAGTGTTGCAAATGGGTTGCAAGCCCCAAGGGTAGCGTTGGCCTGGCGGCCTGGGGCAAAGCAGGAAACATCCGAAGGTCCCGGCAAAGGATGAGTCGACTGGCAACAGAACAACTTGTTTATTCTGGCATCTCAAAAGAGCAGCCGGTCAGGGCGACCACGTTACTCGAAGGGCGAAATCGAAGTCTCTCGTTGGCGTCCGGGGCAGCTCTCTTTATATACCCTCGGAGTCGAGGGCAAGAAGGAGCGGCTTGGGATGAGTCGCACAAGACGGCGACGCATGAACATGTTCAGGCGTGACGGGCGCGTCCGCCAGGCCGGCGCCGGTCAGACCTCCTCGCCTCCCAGTTGGGGAGCTCCTCTCCCCGGCTGCCGCGCTTTGACAAGCGTGGGCAAAACACGCACACACACACACACGCACGCACGACGACACGTGGCACTGAAACCTGCCTGGACGCGCTTGGCGGGAGGCGTTGCGGCCGCGATGAACGAAGCCGCGGCGTCCGTTGCATCCGCGCCGGCTATACCGCGCGTCGAAGGCGAGACGTAACAGACCGCCCCGCCGGGAGAAGGAGATCCCGATGGTCAGGGGACTGCATCCGCTGTCCAGAGGGATGTCGCTCGATGATGCTCGTAATCGAAACCGATCGTCCCTCGACGTTGCTTGAGCGCAGCGCACAGAGAAGGCCTCGTTCTCGGGTTCAGGATCACATAGGACACTGTAAAGTCACTTCGGGAGAGTTGCCATTTTTGTGCTCGTTCCCAGCAAGCGTTAGAACTACGCCGAAACGCAACCGCTCAGTCAGCAAGCACGAGACAACCCTCACTAAGCTCTGCCAGGCTCTTTCCCCTTTTATACTACTGCCTAGTTCCTTACAGTAGTCAAGCAGCACTCAGAACGCGTCCACAAATTGGAAAATTGCACTAGAAAGCACATAATCACTTTGAAACACTAAACAAAAGCAATTTGTTAAAAATCCTGCCTCAGGAAGAAAACATCAGTAACAAACAACTTTGAGGCGGATTCCTACGTTAGGGGCTTCGACTTAAGCCATCGGCGTTACCGTTGAGACTCCCCTTTTTGTAACGCACCTCAAAGGAATATTGTTGCAAAGCGAGGCTCCAGCGCAGGAGGCGGCCATTTTTGGGAGAGATGGTCTGCAGCCATTGGAGAGGGCAGTGATCCGTCTCAATGATAAACCTCGAGCCGGCTAGGTAGCATGACAATTTCTGAACGGCCCACACGAGACACGCACACTCTTTCTCGGTGGCGCTGTACGCCTGCTCACGACAGGTCAGCTTACGACTAGCATACAGGACGGGGTGTTCCACTTCTCCATTGTCCCTTTGGCACAGTACAACGCCCATGCCTCGCTCACTAGCATCGCACTGAACAACGAACCCTTTGGTATAGTCTGGCGATCGTAGCACAGGCTGGCTTGTTAGGGCGCTCTTTAGGGCGCTAAAAGCTCTCTCCTTTGTCTCGCTCCAGACGACTGTTTGGGGCTCTGTTTTTCTTAGAGCATCCGTCAGGGGAGCCGCGATATCGGAGTACCTGGGGATGTACCTCTGATAGTAGCCGGCGACACCCAAGAACGACCGAATATCGGTCTTCGTGCGCGGTTGCGGGAAGTCTCGCACAGCGGCCACCTTTATTTCAGAGGGGCGGCGACGACCCTGTCCAATCACGTGACCGAGGTAGACAACCTCGGCCTGTGCTAATTGGCACTTGGGAGCCTTGACTGTCAAGCCCGCTTCGCGCAGGCGGGTTAGCACTGCCCGCAAGTGTGCCATATGCTCAGACCAGGATGCGGAGAATATCGCTACGTCGTCTAAATACGGTAAAGCAAATTCTTCCTGTCCCCGCAACACTTTGTCCATGAGGCTTGAAAAGCAGTATGGCGCGTTCTTCAAACCAAAACTCAAAACTTTAGGACGGAATGTTCCCATTGGTGAAATGAACGCCGCATACCTACTAGCCTCCTCTGTAAGTGGAACCTGCCAATAACCCCTGACAAGATCTAGGGTGGAAATAAACTGAGCGCTACTAACTTTCTCAAGGCGCTCCTCGATGTTAGGGATCGGATAAATTTGATCCTTAGTGATAGAATTAAGCCTGCGGTAGTCGACGCAAGGACGAGGTTCCTTGCCCGGTACCTCAACTAAAATCAAAGGGGAGGTATAATCACTCTCACCCGCCTCAATAACACCGAGCTGTAGCATTTTCTTTACCTCAGCCTCCATAATATCGCGCTGGCGGGGTGACACCCGGTACGCCTTGGATCGTACTGGCTCTGGCGAGGTAAGTTCTATATCATGAGTAAGGACAGAAGTCCTACCAGGCCTCTCAGAGAACTGACCTTGAAACTCTTGTAAGAGTTGGTGTAGTTCGCTTTTCTGCTCAGGCGACAGCGGTGCTTTACTGAGTAAGTCACTAATGACCTGATCAGTGTCTTCCCTGTTCGTCACTGAGCCTAGTCCCGGAAGCTCGACCGGAAGCTCTTCTAACTTTCCCGTGTCGTGCATTTCATCTCCAGTACCTGGTGCCTTCAACGCTACAGGCTCAATTTTATTCAGTTCGCACGTGCTCTGAATATCAGCTTGCTGCGCCTCCGACCCTTTTTCATTGTTCGACAACGTCGGCCCCGCAACCACCGCCTTTGCAGCGAGCTCCCGAACTCCTGATCTGGTTAAGGCCTGAACGCTAGCCTCACCAAACAAAAGCCCCTTCTCGCGCAGGAGGTGATCGGACCTGTTCGAAAATAGGTACGGGTACTGGGGGGGCAGCCTAGATGACACTACGGCCTCCGTCTCAAGTGCTCCGAAAGGTCCTTCAATAAGCACTTTTGCTACGGGCAGACACACGCTATGAGCTTCCACGGCTTGCTTGATCCATGCGCGCTCGCCCGTGAACATATCGGGTTCTACGTAAGAGCGGTGAACTACATCCATTGTAGCTGCGGTATCACGAAGCACTCGGCACTCTTTCCCGTTCACGAGGAAGTCTCGCATGTAAGGCTCGAGAAGCTTCATGTTCTCGTCAGTGCTACATAATGACAAACACACGACTTCTCTTTTTGTTTCTGGACACTGCGCCGAAAAGTGACCCGGCTTCTGGCACGTATAACACACGCGCGCTTGCCTCGCCTCGAACCGCTTTCTGCGTTCGGCTTCGGCTGCCGCCGTCTCCTTACGTTCGGTCGGACTGCTTTCACTCGCATCCGCACTACGCGTGTCCCCCCTTGCTCTCATGGGTGTGAACTTCGGCCTCTCAGACTTGGAGCCAAATTCACCCTTTTGACCGTCCTTAGCTCCGCGAGCCCGACGCGTCACAAACTCCTCGGCTAGCTCGGCGGCTTTAGCCACTGTACTAACGTCTGGCCTATCCAAGACCCAGTACCGCACGTTCTCAGGTAACCGACTATAAAACTGTTCCAGACCGAAACACTGCAGAATTTTCTCGTGGTCACCAAACGCTTTCTCTTCTTTGAGCCACTCCTGCATGTTTGACATAAGCCTGTAGGCAAACTCTGTATATGACTCATTTCTGCCTTTTTCATTTTCCCGAAACTTCCGACGGAACGCCTCCGCTGTCAGCCTGTACTTTTTTAGCAGACTCGATTTCACTTGGTCGAAATCCTCTGCCTCCTCTCTCTTCAAGCGAGCGACTACGTCGGCCGCCTCGCCGGGTAACAAAGTGAGCAAGCGCTGTGGCCACGTTTCCCGAGAGAACCCCTGCTTCTCGCACGTTCGCTCAAAGTTAACCAGGAACAAACCAATGTCCTCTCCAAGCTTAAACGGCCGCATCAGGTCAGTCATTTTGAACGATACCCGTTCTCCTGCACCGTGTGCCTGACTTCCATTACGAGCGCGTTCCATCTCTACCTCGAGACGCTTCATTTCCAAAGCGCGCTCTTCTTTCTCTTTATCTTTTTGATCTTTACGCTCGCGCTCCTCTTTTTGCTCTTTACGTTCGCGCTCGTCTTTCTCTTTTTGCTCCCTCTCCTCAATGGTCTCAAGGCATTCCGACAGCTCGTCATCCTCAGCCTCCAACTCAAGAATAGCCCTTAGCAGTTCTGGTTTTCTGAGTTTGTCTGAGACATCCAGACCCAACTCTCTTGCAAGCTCCAGCAATTTCGGTTTGCGCAACGACTTCAAATCCATGGCTGCTCCGAATGCTGCTTTCTCTACTGCCTACTATTGTCTTGCCGCAAACTAACCCGGCAGCAACGACAACACAATTACCAGCTCTGTTTCTGACACTAACAAAAGCCTGGCAAAACTCAGAAGAAGAAAGTCCCGCACTCACCAAACCTCGCAGCCAAGAATTCAGCGCAGTCGTTCCGCTGCAGGCAGCCAGTCATCACACAGGGCTCGTTGCACTGCTCCCGGATGGTCGTTGTGCTGCTCAGCATACAGTTGAACGCATATCTTCGCTGCTGGCCTCCGTTGTCGGGATCTCACCGCTGGCAACCAGTTGTTGCAAAAGGGTTGCAAGCCCCAAGGGTAGCGTTGGCCTGGCGGCCTGGGGCAAAGCTGGAAACATCCGAAGGTCCCGGCAAAGGAAGAGTCGACTGGCAACAGAACAACTTGTTTATTCTGGCATCTCAAAAGAGCAGCCGGTCAGGGCGACCACGTTACTCGAAGGGCGAAATCGAAGTCTCTCGTTGGCGTCCGGGGCAGCTCTCTTTATATACCCTCGGAGTCGAGGGCAAGAAGGAGCGGCTTGGGATGAGTCGCACAAGACGGCGACGCATGAACATGTTCAGGCGTGACGGGCGCGTCCGCCAGGCCGGCGCCGGTCAGACCTCCTCGCCTCCCAGTTGGGGAGCTCCTCTCCCCGGCTGCCGCGCTTTGACAAGCGTGGGCAAAACATGCACACACACACACACGCACGCACGACGACACGTGGCACTGAAACCTGCCTGGACGCGCTTGGCGGGAGGCGTTGCGGCCGCGATGAACGAAGCCGCGGCGTCCGTTGCATCCGCGCCGGCTATACCGCGCGTCGAAGGCGAGACGTAACAGTAGCCGTGTCTGCAAGTCACATAGACGTATTTCAGCGGCAGACGTGAGACGAGGTGGACTTCATATTCAGGAAATTAATGGGTGTTCTTCACCCGTTTTGGGTCGTTTAATTTTTATTTCTTAGTTAAATCGTGCGCAGTAATCTGTCCTATTTGAGGAAATTATCTAGCCACTGAAACCGGAATCCCCGTTTATAAATTCTTATCCCTATAGTCAGACTTGCTCTGTGAACTTCGAAAGCGACTTCTAAATTCTGGAGAGCAGTCACCCTCTGCAATAGCGTTACCTTCGATTACTTTCAAAGCAGGGAAAGTTAAAAAGCCGAAATAACAAGCAGCTGAGTGAAGACGAAATTCTTTTTATATTCACGACTGTATTATTGATATTTTTATCCTTCGCAGAATGGGCCGTGGATTCATGAAGCAAACTAAAGAAGCAGTTCAACAGCGAATACCAATCGAAATCACGACACTCAAGAATGTTCGAGCATAGTCTGAAGTGTCCGAGGGGGCCTGCATTGGATGGTGGGGCTGGAAGGAACACCGGACGGCTGTCGTTACGCGCATCGCTGAGCACTCCCTTCAGGTCAGCCGAGCGTAAAGACGGCTCGCAAGGAACACGGCGGGCCTCGTTTGTGCTGCTCAGCTGGACACGGAGAGACAATAGTGAATACGTTGTCCGAGTCTCGCTCCTAGCAAGAGGACCTGAAGGGAAAATTACGTGTCGGATGAAAAAGACAAAACCGAGACACGTAACATCCAATTCATCTGCTTCATTCCCGCCAATAGCAAAGCTTTGAGCACAGGGGTGAGCTCACGCTCCAAAATGAGTGCGATGTTTAGTCTACTTGGCTTCGTACGTTTTCAGATTGGTTTTCTTGAAAGACACTGGTAGGTGTCGATATCTAGTTTGTCTAACGAATGGTATGGCTCATTTGGAACATGCCTCAGCTGGGCTAGCCTTGAAGCGCTGTACCACGCCAGGGCAGTACTCGGCCGCAGAGTAGAGTTCACGCGATAACTTTTTTTTCCGATGCTATAAGTAGAAAGGGGTGAAAGCCCGCACGGAATATTATTTTCTTTGCCCCTGTTTATTACTCTTACTCATCCTTACTTCCCGCCTCCTGCTTTTTTTTTATTACATGAAGTAAATGAGAGGTTTCTGCTGCATAGCGGCTCCGGCTGCACCTTTCCCCAAGTCGTAGCAACCACTTGGTCCGACGATGTACAGTTCAACATAACATAACACAAACACAAACAGTAGAGAACATATAAAACAAAGTACAGGCGTCAGTAAAAGTAACAACAATCAGAGAACAAAACACCTTGAACAGTACGCAATACAATATACATAAAAGATATGAATAAACAAAGACAGAAGAACAAGAAATAAGCTGACTTGCAATACACACAGCACAAGTAGATAACGCTATTAAAACACTCACTCACCAAAAAAATAAAAATAATAAAAAATGAGTTTACAACAAAAAACAGCATAAGTAAATAACAAAGATATTTAAGCACTCATGCAAAAAGAGGTAAGAGCTCTAGCATTGACTCCAATTCTACAAAGCTAGTACATCCGAAGCATACCGCTGTCCTCAAGGAATGCTATCAATGTCACAAGTGCTCGAGTTTAAAGTTCATATGTCTAGTTCTATCTGGTTCTTGCTTCCCTGCCATCGGGTGTGACGCAAAAGAATTCTGCACGCGGTGCTTTGATACACCGACAATAAAATGATTACACTCAAGCTGCACTGCAGTATAGGAGGCGCTGCGGTAAAAACACGTTAGCAAGAAATCGAGCGAGGGCCGCGTGTTTAGTAAAAATGGCAGGAAGATAAAAAAAGGTGCACTAAAGCTAGAAGCCCACCTATTCGGTAAGGAGGCTGTAAACAAGGGTTTGAGACATCTGTGAAAGGGAATGGGCAGGTAACCCGGCCAGTTTGTCTTCCGGGCCTGGCCACGCACGGCGTTGCTGTACCTGCAGCCCGAGAGCGAAGAAACAGCCCGGGGGGCGTACTGCAGCTGGCCTCACTCGCCAAGAAAGCTGCACGGCGAGCTACACAGGATTCCACTAGCCCTGACCGGGTCGTTTGTTTTTGTCCCGCTGGAAATGGGGTGTGGGTTTTTCGTCGCCCTATCTCTCCGTCCTGCTCGGGGATGGAGGGAACATGCCCGAGCACTCATGGCATCGCCCTCTACGCTTCAGGCGAGTTTTAGATCGGACCGGCGCACGTACGTCCCATCTCTTTCGGCCTACGAGAGCAAGGAGGCCAGATTGAGGGAGGGAGAAACATATATTTATCGAGGAAAAACAGCGCTACATACATCGACTTGTCGCTGATGGAGAGGGAAAATAAAACGGGACAGAGAGGGCTTCGAAAACATGGACAGCGTGTTGTCGCCTTCCTCTGCCCCGTCTCTTTTTGCGGCTTTGGTTCTTCATAATGTGCCACCAACTGGCCTGCAGCTATGCCCGCCTAGGGAACCTCCCGCCGGTAAATATTTTAGCACCGCGCCGCTCCACAGAAGCCATTTTCTTCGCGCCTCATCGTAACTCCAGATTGAAGCTCTGATGGTGGGCCTGCGCCCCAGGATCACATCACAGCTCATGAAGAGCAGCGCTCGCCGGCCGCCAATGGGCCAAGGAATTGAGAAATAACACTGGAAGGACGGCGCGACACAGTTTAGTATAAATGAAGCCCAGTTAGACAAGGTGTGTTCGTTGCTAATGCCATTGCTTCTTTAGCAATAAAGGGTCAGCTTCACCTTGGACCTGCATCTACATCTACATCTCTCAGCTGTATAATGGTCTCTCAGTTGCGAAGGTCTTCGCCAGATCTAACGGGATCGCCAGCTATATTGTGCAGCGATGAATATAGGAAATATTTGACAGAACATGGCGATAGGAAGGGCACGCTCTGTGCCTGCCTTGTGTCTTGTGCACGAGATCCTTGTAGATGAATAATTTCTATGGCGAGGTTGTATTGTCAAATAAGTTTTGAGTAATGTTTCAATTCTTCATAATTTGTGCGCCTAGGTTCGGACAATTGAAAACGCCTTCACCCACTCATTTTTCAGATAACTACGAGGCTTGCTATTTTATCAAGTACCTTCTTAATTGACCTGTTCAGGCAGTCCTCTCATCGGTGCTAAGCGGTCACCCCCATCCTTGAGGATATTTTATAATTTGCTGCGTAGCATTTTTCCCTTCACAAAACTAAGCACACCAGAATAGATCTTCAGCCTTGTTATTTTGTCCAGGTCCAACAAGCGAGTTCTTCGAATTTTTCTCTGTACAGAAAGCAAAATAGCAGGATAAATAAACCAGCCTTAGAGAGCATGACATCCTTTCAACCCGGCAGTTATTTCAGCGATCCACAAGTGAAGAGCAATGCGCAATGCGATAGTTTCTATACCAGGAGTCGGCAGCCTCTCCATTCCTGTGGCATGTAGGTGCTTCGTTTTGACTGGAGAGCAAGTCTTACAAACTGCAACTTTGTTTCTTCTTTCCAGTCAGACTGTCGTTGTCTCTTCGGATGTAAACTTCCTACCGTGAGCATTGATGTTAGCTTAGGCGACTTGCAGTCAGTTCTCCCCGACACTGCGACAAGTACGCCTTTCGTAGTAGCTGTACGGTGCAACAGCTCTTGGGGACTGACATTCGCAAAGCGAAGACATCAGCACTCAAACACCATGTCCTATTGCTGAATGCTTCACTTACGTGTTGACTTCGGTTTGATGGGATATCGGAATATCGCATCAACTACACAAGCTGCATCATTCTACCTGCTCTCAAAAGTATAGCTTGGTCTCGTCCAGCGCTTGTCACAGTCCGGCGGTCAAGTTATATCAATAAAAGAACAGGGGGGATGGAAGAAGGGGAGTTTCTGGAGAAAAGCTTGGATGTCAGCACCATTTGCCCTCAATTGAGATCCAACTAGCATCGACTACAGTGATAAAGTCAGCATTAAATCATAAAGCCAACAAACTTTGACAGTCGTCCACACTCCGTACCGCACGAGAATGATACCACCATCGCGCAGAACTCGTGAATATCAACATTAACAATAGCCAACTTTATCGCACTGTTCGAGGTAACATATTCAAGTCCTTTCTAACCTGCTTATTTTTTACTGTGTATCTACATCTCTATATTTGTCTCATCTACCTTTTTCACCACTCTTCATTTGGGATGCCTGTGTCCCTACCGGGCAAAATAAATGCAATAAATAAATCGCCACCAACACGATTTGCACAATCCTACATTAATATCTGCTAACCACCTGCTTCGAATAAGGAAGCTGCTTCATCATGCCGAGCAGATCGATTCTTGCATTCGCTTCGGGGCTCTCTCCTGTCATGTCCCACACCCCTCCCCCCAGCAGAGCAAGTCCGATAATAATTGGTTTTTGGGAAATGAAGTGGCACAGTATCTGTCTCGTATATCGTTGGACATCTGAACCGTGCCGTAAGGGAAGGGAAGGGATAAAGGATGGAGTGAAAGAAGAAAGGAAGAGGTACCGTGGTGGAGGGCTCCGCAATAATTTCGACCAACTGGGGATCTTTAACGTGCACTGACATCGCACAGCACACGGGCGCCTTAGCGTTTTGCCTCCATAAAGACGCAGTCACTATCCGTGTCACTATCATGGGCATTTGCCGATTTGGGGCGTACGTACATACAGTCTTTCTCAAAAATATGCAGCCAAAAGGGTTCGCTTCCAAGCGCTGTAGCGGTGCTCTTGAGCACATTTGACAGTCCTAAGCTAGGGAGGGTTGATGACTTAAGTTCCTCCCGCCTTCTTGAGATTAGGATCCCTGAGTATTCAAGAGGTGGCGCGCTGCGGGGCTTAGCAGTCCCCTTGGGCTGTATACTTTTGAGAGATACTACATACGCCCTGAAGCCAGCTTTGTGGCAGGCGGCTCTGCCGCCCACCGGGTTGTGGGCAATCTTTTATTGTTGCCCGCAACCTTTTGTGGTTGTGGGCTGTGTGCGTGTACACCTGCCAGGACTTCATGTGAGTGAAAGCCTTGGAAGCAAATGCCATCATGAACCTCATGAACAAAGGGCCCTTTTTCACGTTCCTCCTTACGTCCATGTACCCTTGTCCCTCTCATCGCCACGGCCGCCTGCAACTCCGGAGCGCTCGGATTCTACATCCCCCACAAGATTTTGCCACCCGAACTTCGCCGCCGGCTTGGAGGCTATCTACCATCGCAAGGACATGGCATCAGGATCTGCAAAATCATGAGCTCTGAGTGGCAGGAGCTAGGCCGTCTTCATCGGGACGCTTTGCTCCATCAGTTGCAAGCCACATGTGGCCCCACCAGAAGCAAGCATGCCTTCAGAGAACATCTTACCGTAGCTGACAGATGTACTGTCATCATCTGGCAACATGTTTTGCCTCACCTGCGAGCTTCACTACCGAAGAAGACAGGCACGACTGCGAGCGCCATCTACTGTACAGGTGGCGTTTCCCTTCATCATGATGTGCGCCGTGTGCTCTAACTGGGACCTAAGTTCGCTGTCAGCGCTCGTGTTGTCGTTTCCTTCCGCCGTCCTTGTCTTGTTTGAGCTGTTTTTAGAATGAATTGCCAAGTACACAGTTATCATTTGGCACGCTTTGTGAGTGATGTGTGTTCTGGGCTCTAAACGAACGCACACTGGTGTCGCACTCGTACACCAAGCCTATTCTTGTGGGAGACAGCAAGCGCTGATATTGGGCGCAGGTTTGACGAACCTGTTCTTCGTGACAGTTGTTAGCGCCTGCGGGCATTTCCTTCACCATTTTCAAATGACAACGTGCATCATTGCTGTTAGGCGCGTAATGCTGATCTGCGAAGGCATTGCCTGAAAATCCGCACATCGTAACTGCCTGTGGTGGGGCATTTGTTGTTTTCTCACCGCATGACTCGACGCCTTGCGCATAACGTTTGACGTTAGGCCGCCCCTTTACTGGCATTAATGCATCAAAATAGAGAATTTTCAGGCTGGTCAGCGAAATAACATTGATGGATAAGCCACCGCGGTGGTACAAGCAGCAACATCGCAGATCGGAATCACGCTGTAAGATGTACACATGGCGACACAACACGAGAAATGCACTAGACGCCAGCGTGCAGCTAAGTATCACTCACGCATTTGCAAATCGGGCGTGTGATCGGAGCGTCTCTTATCGGTCGAGCGCTGAAACTTGGCCGCGAGAAACAAAAGCATGCACGTACTATCACATTGCCATAGGAGACCGGATGCTATAGTGAGGCTATTGTTTCCAGGCGGTTGGCCAGCCGGGCATCCCACATAGCACAACCACGCCATAAATGTGCGCTCATCATCATCATCATCATCATCATCATCATCATCATCATCATCATCATCATCATCGTAAGCCTGACTACACCCACTGCAGGTCAAAGGCCTCTGTAATGTCTCTCCAATTAACCCTGTCATTTGCCAGCTGCGCCCACCTTATGCCTGCCAACTTCCTAATCTCATCCGCCCACCTAACCTTCTGCCGCCTCCTGCTACGCTTGCCTTCTCTTGGAATCTACTCCGTTACCCTTAAGGACCAGCGGTTATCTTGCCATCGCATTTTTTCCTCTTGATTACGATTAGGATGTCATTAACCCGCATTTGTTCCCTCACCCACTCTTCCCGCTTCTGGTCTCTTAACGTTACACTTATCATTTTTCTTACCATGCCTCGCTGTGTTGTCCTTAACTTAAGCTGAACCCTTTTCGTTAGCCTCCACGTCTCTGCCCCGTAGGTGGTTACCGGTAAGATAAAGCTGTTGTGCACTTTACTCTTGAGGGATATTGGTAACCTTCTGTTCTTGATCTGAGAGAACCTGCCATATGCGCTCCACCCCATTCTTATCCTTCTAGTTATTTCCTTCTCACGATCCTGATCAGTGGTCATTACCTGCCCTAAGTATTCCTTTACCACTTCCAGCACCTCGCTTCCAATTGTGAACTGCTGTTCTCTTGCTAGACTGTTAAACATTACTTTGGTTTTCAGCATGCTATTTTTTTCTGTATGTTAATAAATGTGCGATAAGCGTTGCTTTTTTTAGAACGTGGGCACTAGACCGGGCTCGTAGCGACACACGAAAGCGGCAGCAACGAACGAACAAATATCGAATCAACAAATGAAAGCGTGAGGGCACACCAGGCGAGAGTTCGCGCTTTGTCATCAAGGCGCTGTTTCTTACTCCTATAACAGGTTCAAGTAATGCGTGAAATTGTACCGCGTAGCAAGTAATCATCTCCTTGCACCTAGTGGAACTAGGGGACTTAAGCCGCCAGTAGCGCGAGCAAGAGTGTTCCACCCTATTACATCATACACCATGACCGGAACGCACTTAATAAGACAATGTGCAAAGAACAAAAAGGCAAAGGGAAGAAATCGGAGCCCGAGAAAAAAAAAATGCCTGCTCCTAAAGCGCAGTACCCTCGTCCGTCCGAGGAGGCGGTCTCGCAAATCGAGTTTTAATATTGGGAAATTTTACACGCTTCGCGTACTGCGCAATGCGCTGCGCTGTCCTTCCTCGGCGCAGTCGTCTCAAACAGATTCCGATCTTGCTCCTCGGGGGGTGCTCACGGCTTCAGACACTTTGTTACGAGGTGAGCAGGGTCAGTAATTAGTCGGTCGCCGAATGGCTAGCTAGAAACGAGGGTGTCGCCTTGGGGACGAAGATATAACTCGTTGCGAACACACGTCTGAGTTGTAGCTTCGGCGAAACATGTTTTGAGAATCAGCATGGGTTCAATGAAAAGTGTTGTGGCTAGAGAAATTCACGGCAACAAGACTACCAGGTCCTTAAACGACTGTGTGCTTACATAACAAAAGACCACGCTAGGGCTCCATTCGGTCAGCGTTTTTTCGCTAGCGCATAATCGCATTAGTTGTTCCCTCAGTTTTCTTCACGTACAAGGCTCCAGGGGTGCCATACAGTAATTACAGCTTGTTGTACAAGGGCACATTCCTACAGCAGGGCGGGCTTCAGTGTCATAAAGTGGAAACCTCCACGGCAATACGAGACAGAGCGAAACAATGAACGCACAAAGCAGGATAGAAAAAGGAACAGCTTCAGTGAGTTTGACGATTTCAATGTGATGCCTTGGAGATGCTCCAGACACAATAAAATCGAACCGAAAAATAAACGATAGGAAAAGCAGCAACGAATAATTAGTAACCATTATTTATAAAAAGCAAGCTCTCAGATTAAATGGCCAATGGCTCTGTGATCTTCTTCGATAAAAGGCACAGAGTGAAATTAAAGTAAATATGGTAGAAAAGAGTGGTGAGATGCAGGAGAGGTTATGTGCGCTTAACGAAGATGCCGACCCAAAAGTGGTGGCATGATGAGCATGGCATTGGCGAAGCGCGCGGTTGTGTGCAGACATGGCATCACAAAATAATTTCGCTTGAATTAATTTGTTTGTTTCTTTATTTATTTCTTGGAAGGTCTCATGGTGATACATTACATGAGGGAATGGCCGTTTCCTGACAAAAAATATAATGGAAATCACGATGAAAGGTTCTCGATGATCCGCTTGAATGATAGTGGATCGATGATGGTGGCGACTTAGGCGGCCAGGCCGCGCCAGTCTCATGCGGCGCGTAAGGAAAATGACTGCTGAAAAGTCGTAGTATGGTCATGTGGGGGCTACACAGCATTACGATGGCTGCATTACAATGCCTGGGGTTCTTTTTATGTACGAAATGTCGGAAGGCAAACAGAAAAAAATATGAAAAATCTGAAGACGAAAGTGTTATCCTACGCCGCTAGGCCCGGAGGGCTAGTTTATTTGAATTTTTATTGGTCAGATGCTTGCATAGTAAGAATAATTAGAAAAATTAATTGTGCTTCCCATTTCTGAACGAACTCGATGGCGTTAGTAAGGTTAATGCGGTGCAGGTCAAAAATATCATTAGCATACTACAGCTTGTGTCTCTTTGATGGCACAGTCGTTTGATGGTGTCAGGGGGCTGTGCAAAAAGCAAAGTTCTAGCGAACGAAGCCCTTTCTTGAGTTGAACGAGACTGCTCAGTTCGTGCGAGGCTACAAAAACGAGTAGATAGCAAGGTGCGCCCATCCCTACACCACGGCCCGGTGGTCGTGCCTCTTCTGACGTGGTGCAGGCAACTCCGAAAAGCCTTAGGCCTAACTACCGCTCTGACAACGACCGCCGACAAAACAAACGACCGAAAAAAGTTGCGTGCACGGCCGCGAGGAGACATCAGCTCTGTGGGGTGGTCCTACTCCTCCCACTGCACGAAGCGGCTTCTGAGCGGTCGGCGCCCACCGTATCAGACGGTGTCGGTGCCAAAGTGCGATACCAGCCAGCCCGTAGTGGCACCCGTGCCCCCAGGCCACCCGGCTCCCGGAGCCGCGACTCCCAGAGTCGAAACAAAGACAGCAGCGAACATATGTACAGAAAACTCGGACCACCTACGCGGCTTCCGTACTCACTCGCTACGGGTTTAGCAACTTCGCGGGCGCTGGGCCTCGCGCTTCCTCAGTGCGGGCCAAGTGGTTCTCGTAGTCAAGTTTCTGGGGGAAAAAACTTGACAACGCGCTGGGCATGTCTAACAGCTCGAAAATGCTGCCGCGGAATCCACCTCGCACTCAAGAAGACATGCCGCAGGTCCTCGGGATCAAAATTCACGCTAGGCCTAGCGCTTGCCAAGTCCGGGCAAAGCGCGTTCCTCAAACCGGACAGACAGTCGTCCTATGGAGATATTTTTGGGCGGATAAATACATTTTCCCTCATTTATTTGTGGCTGACACCGTTCAAAACCACCAGACCCCGACCCCGTGATCGCGCACGCTGCCGAGCGCACGCCGACCACGGCGGGCCTTGCTCTGAAGGAATCAAAGGAACGACACTCTGGCTGACACAAACAGGTGTTTATTGCGACAGCAACAACAACGCCAGCTAGCAACAGAATACGTTCAATCAAAATTGCCGATTGGGTGAGTTGGTGGGACATGATCCGAAATGACCAACGCAGAAACAGACGGGGACATGAGAAGAAAAAAAAAAACACTGACGACAGGACGGGCGCTGACTAGCAACTCTTTATTTTCTAGGAAAACCAACCATCATATATGCCAAAAACCACATGACAGTCAGGGGGCCGAAGATTACAACCTAATCCACAGTCATCAAAGGGCGGCCAACACATGTATGAACCAGAAGGAAAAAAAAACAAAGAAATAAGTAGAAAGGGCGTGAAACTTTATGAAGTGAACATATCGAAAAGCACTTTAACCAGCAAAAAACCAAGGAAAACACACGTGCCAAACATCGTGGCCAAAAGGAGGTGCCAAGAGCACTTTAACAGCAGCAACTAGCGAGTCTAAAAGGGCCCAAGCAAGCTAAGCAAAAGCAGTCAGAAATCTAAAATCAGATAAAACGTCAAACAACCCTACGGATGCCACAAAAAGCTAAAAACAAAAGAATACAACCTAAAATGGAGCACAAAAACTTGCCAACGCTAAGCAGGTAAACCACAAGTGTAAACGTATATACTAGAGGATACAAGGTTCCTAGCAACATCAAACAACAAAACGGAAAGGGAGGTCATTGAGGCCTACTTTATTGCTAAGGCAGGGGACACTTGCGTAAGCACGCCCTCAATTTTACTGCACAAGAAAGAAATGCGCTTCCTGGACCATGACTAAAGATTCCTGATTTTGCATGTTCGCCTGCCACTTCCCGTTTGCGCATGAAGTTTTCTTATGGTAGCCGGTGCGCATTCTTCTCCTCAGGCTTTTGGTGCAGCTCATAAGTTGTAATCGTCCAAATTGTGTTCTACATGTGGACTGTTTTTTGCCTCTTACCTTTTTAGCGTTGACAATTTTTTGCCTCAATTTTAGGTTGTATTCGTTTGTTTTTAGCTTTTTGTGTCATCCCTAGGGTTGTATGACGTTTTATCTGATTTTAGATTTGACTCAGCTTTTGCTTCGCTTGCTTGGGCCCTTTAGGTTCACTAGTTGTTGCTGTTAAAGTTCTCTTGACACCACACTGGCCACGATGTTGTTTGGCACGTGTGTTTTCATTGTTGTTGTTTTTTTTGCTGGTTAAAGTCCTTTTTGATATGTTCATTTCATAAAGTTTCACGCCCTTTTTCATTTTATGGTGGGAGAGGGGGGGGGGGTGTTCCTTCTGGTTTATACATATGTTGGCCGCCCTTTGATGACTGTGGATTAGGTTGTAATCTTTGGCCCCCCTTGACTGTCACGTGGTTTTTGGCATATATTGTGCTTGGTTTTCCTCGAAAATAAAGAGTTGTTAGTCAGCGCCCGTCCTGTCGTCAGTGTTTTTTCCTTCTCGTGTCCCCGTCTGTTCGAATACGATAGTGCCGAATTATTTGCAAAACATACAAAATCTCTGCTAGAGTATGGCACGCCAATCTTGGCAAACGTAGCAGGCACGAGGTGTTGAGCACGGCGGTGCAAAAAGTACAAGGTAGGTAGTGCTAAAAAGCGATACGGAGCTGCAAGCCTTAACTCATTGTCCTTTAGGAATTTTTCAAGCTCTGATGTTAGTTCTGCGCCTTTTTGTACTTGATTATTTCCCAACCTGGCTGTTTTTCGATATTTTTTTTGTAGTTTGCTTAGGCTTGCCATTTTTCGTCTCTAGCTCGCAAGTTGTGTGACACTCTGACCTTGAGACAGAGTTTTCTTGAGCAGCGCATTTACACGTGCGCCATCGAACACACACACAAAAAAAACTCGGAATGAGCTGTTGCAGACCGGCTGCGAGGCCAGGGAGGGCGCCTCAACGCTCTGTGCAGCGATTTGTGATATAGCGTTCCACCGAGGGCCATAAAGATCGGCGATCGCTGCTTGGGGAAGCTAGTGGACTCCTTTGGGCTGGCCAGTGTGCCGCGATCATCGAGTTCGCACACAGTACACTTGTCTGGAGCAGTTTCCTGCGCCTTCGCTGCCTCGGCTGCACGAGGTAGCTTCTGCGCAGCGAACGACCTTATGTAAGCGTAGTATATCGCAATCGGAAAGCCCCTGCTGTCTTTGCAAATTCCAGAGAAGACAGAGGCGATGGTGAGAGACACATTACTCTCACTTCAATACCTCGGAGGAAGATGGAAAAGAAAGGAAGTCCTGTGGCTCAAGTTTATACCTTACATTTTACTTTTGGACGAGGCGGCTTGACTACGCTGGATAAGTTTCAGTGTTTCGTCCAACCCGCTGTTAGGACAAAAATTGTGCGCATAACACGTAGGATCCGTTTGCAAGTATTGACGCTGCTTCAATTCCGTGCGAGAATCTGCTGCCTTGTTACTCACGTCTTGTAGCAGCCTCAAATTTCTTCTCGTATTATGCCAAAGCGATGTCTACACATGAAGGACTTTCTTGTTGCTTTCGTTTTGCCTGTGGCGAGAAAAGCGACCGCGACCGGCGTCCTCGCGCTCAGCAGCCGAAGTTATGGAGGACTGGGTAAAAAAAAGGAACAATTAAGAAAAAGGCGCCACAGAAGAGAGATCTTAATTTTGACCACTCAGGTCTCATTAACGTGCACTGGCATCGCACGGTCTCTGTAGATATTTTGCATTTCGAGCATATCGAATCACGGGGGGGAATTCGTCAGGTGTGCTTATGGCCAGCAGTCCAGCGCATGCAGCAGAAAACGGAAGGCCAATTCTCATCCCGTGTTCGCCTTACCAACATGCGAGTGCCGTCTCTCCTTTGGTGCCAACTATGACGCAATGCGGTGCCTTTATGTGAACACCTTAGCAGTAAGAGATAAACAACGATGCGCCGCAGTCTGTAGAAAAGCTGCCCGCAATAGTCGTGAATAATCGAGGCCCCAGTGTAAGCAGCCACCTCCACCACTCATGATTTTCTCGGCGGAGCAAGCGGCGCAGCTATCAAACATTTAAGCCCCTTTCGACGCCGGTAAAGTGACAGGCCTCGAGAACTGGAGGCGCAGTACTTTCCGATGAGCGCTCCCTGCGCCCTCGTCGGGCACATGGGCGGATTTTAATGGCATTAAAATTCAGCGCACACGCGCGCTTGGGAAGCGGCTTCGAAAGTCGTTGCAAACAGCCGTCGATGCTAAACAGATGAACCAATCTGCGGGCGAACTTCGACGAGTCTCCTTCCGTGCGCACAACACTCCGGGAAGAGAAAGGGAAGATACCAGTGAAAGGAAGAACATCGAGATCTTTTGGAGCCTCTCTTGTGCTGTTTTCAGTTCCTTCTTGCTGTCTTCAGTCACGCGAAAAGAAAGAAACCAGCGTCATAATTGAGATAGTTATACCTGAGTGAGCTATGGGGGCCTAATGAGCAAGATACAAGAGTAGCTGAAGGCGTAAGAAAGTTAGGTGGGCGAATGAGATAAAGAAGTTTGCCGTTGTAATGTTGCCGCAGCTGGCACTGAGCAGGGCTAATTTCAGGGATATGGGAGAGGCTTCGGTCCTGCCCTGGGCGTAGCCAGGCTGACGATGATGATTATGAATGAGCGGTTGACTCCTCTGTTTCGCTGTGCTAATCTATGCGGGGTGACTGTGTTTCTCCTTTATACCCAAGCGCGCCGCCGCGGTGGCTCAGTGGTTACGGCGCTCGGCTTCTGCCCCGAGAGACGCGGGTTCGATCCCGGCCGCGGCGGTTGAATGTTGTTGGAGGCGAAATGCTAGAGGCCCGTGTACAGTGCGATTCCAGTGCACGTTAATGAACCCTAGGTGGTCGGAAGTATGCTTAGACCTTCAATGCGCCGTCCCTCATAGCCTGAGTCGCTTTGGGACGCTAAGTCACCACAAACCATAAACCACAAACCAAATTTTTCTACCCAAGCGCTCTCTACTGTCTTGCCTGCTTTCCACACGCGTGTAGACACAGTCAGTGTAAACCCACATGACCACACTGTCATGCACTCCAAGTTTGGTTCTACGAAGCACGTAACAAAATAAGAATACCGGCGGCTTCGCACGCATGCCATCCCACTGAGTCTGCGCTTACTGATAACGTCGAGATACTGAAGTCAGCAGAGTGTTTTAGAATAGGGTGACCCTATCAGTTAGGATGATAGGGAGATGTCGAGGAACTAGTGCGGACGTGCAGAACCCAAACGCCCATTGAGTGTCTTGGTATGCAGAGGACGCTAAGAGAAAACAGGCGAAAGGGAATAGCGCACAAACGCTCGGAAGGGGTCGACCAATATGGCGGTGTCCGTCAAAGCGGGGCCCACACACCTCACTACGAATTCGTCGTCGCCGCTTCATTGCGCAAGACATTCGCGCGAATGAGTTGTGCACTAAGATTTTAATAGTGCTTTAGTATTAGAACGCATATGCGAACGAAAACCAGGTGGCGCCCGTCTGTCGGTGACCATCCTCCGAGGAAGCGGAAAGAAAACTGGCCAAACTTGTGGTCTCGAGCAGTGTATATTCCAACCCGGTGCGGCGTGAACAGATCACCTTCACTGACCGCTGCTTTTGACCGTTCGGTCATCGGCGCCGAGTTTCGACCCGCATATTATACTGTCAGCCTAGAGGCTGGCTCACATGCAAGCGACTGTGCATTGCGCGGTCGAGCAGCGCGTCGGAGCGAAAAATTTTCAACTTGTTGGAGCCTCGCCGCTCGAGCCTCCGCCACTGAAAATATTTTTTTTTGAGTCATCGCGATGACTAAGAACAGGTATTTCCGCCGAGGCAGCAGGATGCGCTACCATTTTCGCTTGCATGTAAAGCAGGCTTATCGCGCTGTGCGTTCCTTCATAGTTCTGTGATTTTACCAGCTGCAAAACTTCCCCCGAGTCCACGTATCAAAAAGTGGAGGCGACACTTAAGCTCTGCCTTAAAGCTAAGACGCGATAGTGTTGATGAGTTAGAGCCCATATATGCCGAATTGGCCATTCTCGAATTTACATTCCTAGATCTGCGGGAGTCCTCGCACCACTCCTGGCGCAGGGGTGCAGTGGTTAAGCAATGCGCCACTGCTCTCCGATTGCAGGTGCTGCCACCTGCAGGCTTGCGCGACCCAGTTGCTCTTCCAGAGCAACCTGTCGCGACCAGTCATTAGTTTCAACGCTAGCTGGCACGGTGGTGAGTTTGCTCACAATCCGATGGGCAGGTTGCGACGTCGCCACAAAGTCACGTGATCTAGGTGGCCCACCAGTGTTAGTTCTCCGGGGATTCCTAGCTCGAAGTGCCGGCGCCGACGAAGGTGTCGGATTTTATGCACAACGTGAGCTTTATCACAATTGCGTTAAAAAAAACGAAGGTCCGAAGGGACCAAAACTGGGGTGTGTACAGTCGCTGCATTCTAGTATAAGATGATCTATTGTTTATACAGATTTACCAACATGTGCCATCTTCTTGGATAAATTTTTTTTATGCTTCGTGTTCTAAGACGCCCTGGACTAGCTTTAAAGAGTAGAGCACTGCCTCTCAAGTTATCATAGAACGATTCCTTCCTGATCTGTCTTTTGCAGTTTCTGTAAAGTTCTACAGTCTCCTTCTTTTCCACTAAATCGATGTAGTTTCTACCTTCTTCGTTTTTTACCTGTCGCTTAAAGCTCTTTACTTCTCCGTACTGGCCTCCTGTATACTTTCTGGTTAGTCTTCTATAGTACCTTGATTCAATATTCTTTCAAACCACCTGTGCCATCTGAAGAGCATATAGAAATTCACACGGAACGACGCTACCACCACCGCGGGGCAACGAAGAACTTGAATGTCGTTTGGGAGAACGAATTCAGTGCGTCAACACAAAGTGCTCACGAAATCTGAGTCCACATGCTAACACATTCCTTACGCACCAATCGCATTGATCACCAGGACCCTTTTTTTTTGTTCCAAGATACCCACACCAAAAAATTTCATCTCTGGAGCGCCTCAGATTTTAAGACTGCTTCTGGATTGAAAAAGCTGCTAAGCTTAGCAAATACGTGTTGTTTAGTCGCCATGGATACGTCAAATGGTGCAGGGTGTTCGAACAGAACTATATTACTTGCAAAATGTGGTTCAGTAATACTGAATTACCTAATTGCACATAATGTGTTATTTTTTCATTTTGTTTATGCCCGTGCAAATAAAAATTACAATTGTTCGGTTGCTATTAAGCGGAAAATCACTCTACGAGCGGCTAATGCTATTCAGATGTGGCCGGCATTCTGTCCTAAAGCTCTCGCGAGTGTACCCTACATGGCCTCCGTGCGCAGCGCGAACAGGGTCCCCCTAAATTCGGCTCCCTTGTTTTAAAACTCTCTAGTGAGTTTTGTGCTCGGCACAGACTGCTACCGTCTGCCTCTTGCGTTGGTCACTGTTCTTTACACTGTGTTACATTATTTTCGTAATGTACAGAAAAGTCGAATAGAGCCTTTCATGTGTAATCCACCTTTCTCCCTTCAGCTCTTATTAGCCATATATTGTGACAATATAGTATGCATGAGCAGTACCGGTCAGCTTCATTTACCCAAAAATACCTACCGTTTCCTATAAATGATAAATGGCACTGCTGAAGCTTGAGGTCAGACAGTTCTGGAAGCCGAAGCACAAAGAACCAGTCAGTGGTTGTTTGCCGTTGCGGGCGAAAATGTGCAAAGATAAAACAAACGCGAAAGAGAAATCGGACAAACCAGATCTTGCGACTGCTGCACCGATGGTCTGCGGCCGCCTTTTGCGCGACCAACTCTCAAAGCGACGAAACAAACGCAGTAGAGAGTGGGATCAAGACGCCATTTGGCAGCAGTGACGACACCGTTGTGCCACCACAGCCTTCGCTTGATGTGCATGGATGCTTCGTTAAGCATTAATGCTTCGTTCAGGGATTAACCGTTGGCATGCGCGGTGCCGAAGGAGTTGGTCTTTGACGGCCCGCGCGTAGCTTCGTCACCCCTTTCAGCCACTGTAGTTCGCGCTTCGCTTTGCGGTTGTTCTTCAACCAACTATTCAAGGCGTACCAGCGGTAAATCCTGGCGTGGAGCTCTGACAGCGCTCCTCTCAAAGGCTGTCGGGAGCAGCGTGGCTGCGCGCCAGTGCTGATGGTAAGACAGCGTCACAAGTGCTGATAGGGCTAGCCGTCTGCGATTCCGCGCTAGTAGGCGGATGTGAGGCACTTGGCGCTAGCTGGATACTAGACTGCCATTCCTGCTTGCATGAACATGGTCTATCTCACCGTGCCTCGAGTTCCCCGCTCGCATTATGCTGCAGCTCAGCTGGTTCACGTATCAGATAGCGCGAGAACTTAATGGCACCCGGCTTTGACTTTCTGCGACAAGCACGAGCTGTTCGAAGGTATGCGTGCGTATATGTGCCAACTATTTGTTCCGCCGTCTTTTTTTCTTTTTTTTCAGCAGCCATCGCCAACCATCGCAGAACTGTTCGGCGCCATCAGGCCATGCTTGCTGGACACTGCTTTGGTCGTCGCTTTCACCCTACGAAGCACCGAGGGTTTCGCTCTGCACGTGGTGAGTGTTCATTTCTTCTTGTACTCTGATTTTGACAAATCGCCACTGTCGTCCAACCTGCTCACCCTTTTAAGGGCTGTTTCACTCCGGCACCTGACCCGGTGCACGGGCGTCTGTGTTTAGCATGCCGCGCCGCTGGGCTGAACGCCCTTACTTGACACGCAGTAATTCCGAGTTGCTCTTCCATACTGACATTTAATCGGCTGTGTCTGTCAGAATGTTCAAGACCGAATTAAAAAGAAAAAATCCGGACATAGACTTCTTGCAATCCGCGCGCGTCTAAAGGCAGCAATGGAACTGCAAACACGCTTGATAGCCGTCTGTGCACTATTTTGCACGACACGGGCATGCAACTCAACTATCTTCTCTTTCTGTGCGGACTGGGTGACGTTAGTGAAAAGCAAGTGAACATCTCAAAAATCAATTTCTTCGCGTTAAAACGGCTAGGTACTAGAAAATAATCAGATAATAGTTGGAAAGAACAACGGTACGAAAAAAAAAGCTCGATATCAATGCCACTCTCTCAGTTAGTTGCTTAATGTTTTATGCACACTCCGAAATAGTAGGCTCCGAAGGTCCACAGCGCCACGAGTTGGCCAAAGCAGAAAGCACGGAAGAAACTGTTTTTGAAAACTACTCATTAGCAAATGATTGGACAAAGAGAATGAAATCAAGCATTGCACCGTCCAAATTATGGTATGATGAAACAATCTTATACATTGCTGCCACAAATGTAGTATTTGGAAAAAAAAAACCTATTCCACTCGCCTTCCGCGGGACGAAGTTAGGCCG
This sequence comes from Amblyomma americanum, assembly GCA_030143305.2. NCBI lineage: Eukaryota > Metazoa > Arthropoda > Arachnida > Ixodida > Ixodidae > Amblyomma > Amblyomma americanum. The sequence continues at coordinate 40,014 of JARKHS020017310.1, forward strand.
GTAGCGGTATTTTGGTTGCTTTTGAGAGTGAATGCACGTGTCGTTATTAAAGCAGAGAGACACGTAGGCTTAATTGGCCGGAACGAAGGAACGTCTATTGGGTATTGCACTGGCCTTGTATAGCCTCGCTGAAGTCACGGTTGAGGAACTTGCCTTGTCGAGCACGGAAGGCGCGCAGCACGAATGACTAGCGTGTTTCTGGGTACACATTAGTATTTCCGTCGGCACTGTAGCTGACCATAGTGGTACTGAAAATGCAGGGCGTTAGCGGCAGGACGAAACGGCGGTTCACATTTCGTTCTCCATGTTCTTAATTATGTAGCTGGATTACCCTTTGATTTTATTCACTATCCTCGGACGCACGTTCCGTTCACTGCTTGTCTCGTACCTCTAGAGAAAAAAAAAAGCATATAGCAGAAGTTTTGCGAGCTGCGTGATAGGCCGAACAAAAAAAAAAGGAAATATCGAGTAGCACACCTGGTGTGTCGTAGAATGATGAGAAAATTAGGCACGACGAGAGTCAAAATGCTGAAGAGATAAGCAGGCAGTATACGGGGCAGGGCTTTGTGGATTTCGGCAATTTTCGGGACGGCACCTGAATGAAGTTCGGGGGGGGGGGGGGGGGGGAGGGGAGAAGAGAAGACGGAGCAAGGCTTGGCTGCATGCAGCGTATCTGGAATCAGACAGGCGCTGCGTATCGTCGACTGCTGCGGTAATGGTTCGCGGGAGCGGTAATGGGAACAACTTGCAAAACGTCTTTGTGCTACGCGAGATAAGGTGTACTTTGGGAACGCTTGTCGCTGAGGCTAATTTAGTCAGCCGAACTCTTTTCGACATTTTACCTGAGAGGGACAAACGCTTTCAAAATCTTATCTTGTGCATCAGCTGCCCGGACTCTGCACCTGCGAATACTATACGATACAGCAATCTTGATTGAGGTGCATAGATTAACGTAGAGTCGTCATGGTAGCGAATATTCCTGGGATTATAACAGCCATGACTCGGAATGGGTCCGAGATGAAAACATTTCTTTTCAGTGGAGTGGCATTGGTCGTTTTTGCCTTGCCGAGTGGAGTGAAGTGATTCGTATGCATTTCCATGTATGCAGATTTGGCAAGCATACTGACAGATGACTTGAAAGTAGGTTCGTGCAAGCATCTTGAGTCTAAAGAAATGTGTTTAATAAAGTTATCAACGTGTACCATGTAGCGCAGTTTTAGAAAAAAAACGAGAACGACGTACCCTCTGCCTTAATTCAGGTTGCACCAAAGGGTTTGGCTCCATCCAGTACGGCATAGCGAACTGAAATCACTGATATCTCACACGCCACAGCCAATACCAAGTATACTGTTAAATTTCCATAGGTGACTTATAGTCTGTGAAGAAATTTAGGGAACACTTTTTCCTATGACGGGCGTGGTGATGTTACATAGAGCTTTAAGATTTCTTTTTACTGTTACGCACTTGCTTTTATATTCTTTACGCGAACGTATACAAGACAGGTTTCCCTTATGCAGCAGGAATATCTCTTTCGCGAATATTCTGATATCTAGACACCTATTTTAGGGGAACCTTGACTACAGACATTGAAGGCACAAGAACTCTTCTTTTGATGCAGTTTTGCCAGTTAATTTTTTATTGCACGCCATTACCTGGTGGCCGCCATGATAAACATCATGCGCCATGAACTCCCTCCACTTTTATCATTTAGCTAAACAGTGAATTATGATGAGAGCACGCTTCTCATATATTCCGAACTTTAACGGGACATGAACTTTGACGGTAAGAAACTTTTGTAGCAGTCTCCGCATCTTCTCCGAAATTGAGAATAGAGTTAGAATTTCAGAAGAATCTACTGTTGGGCGAGTTGGTGCATGACTCGAAGATACAAGGCGCAAGAGTGGACAGGGCGAACGAAGAACGAACGAAGAGTTAGAATTCTGGCTAATAAGGACGGCACCCCGACCTGCGCATTAGTTGTGTAGTCTGCGTGCGCGGCGTTGATGCAGCTATATCTTCTCTGTGTCCGCAGGTGTCAGTGCAGACACTGCGCTTTCATTGCGGGCTCATCTACTCACCGTAATATCGAAATTTTTGCTTCGCGAGGGTAGCCTTGCGTCTACCTTCCATGGTACAGCTGCTGGCGTAGTATTAGAGCCTGTTGCCAACGTCCACATTTATTTATTTTCTGCACTTTGAAATTGCGCGGGCCTCCTGATTTCGGAATATTTTATTACAAAACGTATTATATATTAAGACGCAAATCTTGCCTGGGCCATTTTGCGCATTTTGACGTCTGAAAACAACAAGAGCAGCAAAACGCAGGAGAGCCTGGGCTGGAGGATAACTTACATTTTATTTCAGAATATGCCAAAGCGCTTCAGATGCATGTAAAGGGTGAACGATATACCGCAAGGTAAGCAAGCCTCCTGGCCTCTTCAACATCTTCGTCCGTGTTCGTTCAGGCTGCTTGCGTAGACGACTATCATAGAATTCTTTACTGGGTAAGCGACTTCACCGTCTAGGAAGCAACCTGTAGAAAAGGGAAGCTCCCGCGTTAACCATGCAGAAAAATAGACAGTTTTAGTTGACCGGAGCGACGGTCCCGTTCCGCTCACGGTAGCACGGTAAGCGGTAGCGGAGCACTGACACCGAAATCGCTTTTAGTTGCGCGTGAAACGAATTTCCCTTAGCGGAGGAGACTCGTAGCGCCCTCTGTGCAACTCAACTGGAAGGACTACATTTGATAAACTATATAGTGTCATTATTTCTTTTTATACTGTAAAACATACTCTATATTGCACCATTTTATATGCAGCTGAAAATAATTGAGGCAGCAGAAATGTTTTTCAACATATATTTATGCACTTCGACAGGTCGGGTCTTCTCGATATTCAAAGCAAGCCAAGAGCAGCCCTAGCCAAGATTGTACAAGTTTTTCCCGACGTCGATGTAGATTTCACGAGCCACCGTACGCATGCACGTACATCTTCTACATTTGATACATCTACAAAGACTATGTCAAAGCCGAATTAGCACCGCTGGCGGAAATAGACGACGACGAACACTGCGTGCTTGCCTCGCTGAGGGCAGCCATCTTGCTCCGCTGCCGGGGAGCGTCTCGCTAGGCTCGCTCCGCTAGGGTCGTCCGCGAGCGGAACGGGAGATGCGCTCCGGTAGCCCGCTTAGGGCCAAGTGGGCTGCGCATGCGCAGTTGTGTTCCCGCTGGGCTGCCTGAGCGGAGCGGGACGCCGCTCCGGTCAACTAAAACTGTGTAATAAAGCTGTACTGGTGAACCGGAAAGGGCGAGCTTGCGAGGATGCAGCTTTTAGAGTCTAGTGACATAGATGGTCATGGCCTGTTTGGCCGATGCCTGTAGTAGGCGTTCGAGAAGGTTGAAGGAAGCGGGTATGGGACGTCGTCCCAGTCACTAGTTGGCATGCGTTGAGGGCAGGAATCAGGCCAGCGTTGTGTGCAGGGTTTTTATATTTTCAGATTTTTGTGAAAATTGAAAAATGGTTTTGGCGGAATGGAAATGGCGCAGTATCTTTCTCACATATCTCGGCGGACACCCGAACCGCGCCGTAAGGGAAGGGATAAGAGAGTGAGGGAAAGAAGAAAGGAAGGAAGAGGTGCCGTAGTGGAGGGCTCCGGAATAATTTCGATCCCATGGGGATCTTTAAGGTGCACTGACATCGCACAGCACACGGGCGCCTTAGCGCTTCGCCTCCGTCGAAACGCAGCCGCCGTGGTCGGGTTCGAACCAGGGAACTCAGATTTTTGTGCAGCTTCAGAATTTCTGTACACTACATGAACTGGCGTCTACATGTCTTCGCAAGCTGTATGGCCTGAAAATTCGACTTTGTACTGTCACAACTCTTCCTTTGAAAGGCATAGTTCTGTAATAGTGGCATGATAAATGTCTTTTCGGGCACCTCCGGTTAAATTGTTGCTCGTTTACTTCACGCGATTCGCAGGTTTCGTGTGCCCGATGCCCAATTACTCAAAAGCGGTGATGGGTACGTCGCCAAAGCACTTTTTCCAGTTCGCTTTCCACACTAACGCTAGGCACAAACCCTATACGTTATTTGTTCGGTTGTTGGCCTATAATTTAATGTGCACAATTTTGAGTTTTCTCATTCGACCCATACTGCACCCTGTCAGCGCACCGCAGGTATACAAAAAAAACACAGATATTTTGGATGGATCCAGGCTTTATATCCTTTTGCTCTGGTGCCTAATAAACATCCACGGCACGTCACTTGCCGTGCGAGACACTAAAGTTGCTATCAGCTCATTCACCGTTTTCTTCGCTGAAAACCTGCACTCCTGACCTTTCAGGGATGTTTTACTTCATCATTACAGCGCATTAGCAATAGTGCGTCAGCTGCCTCCGGGGACAAAGACTGCAACGAATGTGGGCAGGGACGTATAAATGAGTTCTTATATTGATAACGTATGTTACCTCACTAAGTTCAACATCGCCGTCAGACTTAGGCAAAGGTAACTCTGGACCCCTATTCGCCCTCTGGGGACAGGTAAAAACTTCGAGCAACGCAGGCCTGTCAATACCGGCACTTGACTGCCGCAAGCCCTCTTTGATTTACTTCTGCAGGTGAGTTGCCCAAATAAAAGCCATCAGGGTATTGAAGACCTGTATGGGCCAACAAGTGGTGCGGGCCTGGATCCATCTGGGCAGTTTTAAGGCTAAAAGATGAAGCTTATTTTCGTTAAGTCTACGTGACGCAAAGATCATTTTTAATCTTCTGCCCGCTGCTCTCGAGCCCAAGGCGTTTACCATTTAGCTTACAGAATAACCAATATCGACGCTGCAAAGGGAAGGTTAGCACTCAGTCCTATCCTCATCATGACTAAATTTCGCTTCGTTTTTCCTCTCGATCTTTTGTGGTTCGGCAGTTTCGCCAATAAGGCACCAAATTGCTGCCGCTTGGAAATTAGGCCCCGGTGCACTCCCCAACTGTTTCGTAACGCGAAGCTCAAAGGGGAAATTGCGCATCGAGAAAGCACAGCTGAGAGAGTGAATACGGCTCTTCTTATTTTTTTTTTTGGGGGGGGGGGGGGGGGTCGTTCACTCACTGACTCGAGAGCAGAGTGTAACATTCCCGCTTCTATTTCACGGGCTCTTCCTGCAAGCTGTCCTCTTTGCTGGCTCACTCCTTTCGTCGCAACGTCTTTTGCACTTTGAACATTCGCTTTGTTTTATAACACCACTTCCCTGCTTTAAATATTACGAGAAAATAAGAGACCCCAAAGAACACCTCGAGGAAAAGGATAGCAGAAAACTAGCTCCATCTCTCTTGTTACAAAGAGAGAAAGAGAGTTGCTGTTTTCTTTTGTCTGCCATAACAAGGTGACAATATTCGCATATTTCTGATTCGCGTCTTTCTGCGTTTAGAGGGAGCTGAAATGCAGAAACCACCATGTGCTGTGCGCTGCACGTGCATGCCAACGAACTCTAAGTAATCGAAAATAATCCAGATTCCTCCACTACGGCGTCTCTCATAGCCGAATACGCAGCTTTGAAACGTCAAACCTCGCATACAATGCCGCATGCCGTACAGTTTTTCTTCGCGCTCCTTTTTTAACACAGCTCTTTGTCGTCTTCGTCCAACATTATTAATGTTCTCTACCTGACTGTATTGCTTGCACGTTTCTCTATTTGCAAGAAATTTCGCAACTTTCCTACATTTACTCGGGGGAAGCGCCATCAAATTATATTGGCTGTACTCTTCCCATGCAGGTTCGGGAGAACTCGCCAAGCACTTCAGTATCCGGTTTCGGGTGCATAACAAGAGCAGAACTCTCTGACTGAAAAAGTATTGATTTGTAGTTCATACAGAACGCACCCCCCCCCCCCCCCCCCCCCCCCCCAGGTGGAGCCCTTAGCCCAGGGACCCATCAGCTGCTGCAACCCGGCTTGCCCGGTCCATCAGTCTGCACAGGTCGTCCAGGTCTGTGCTGTAAAGACCGGCTTCCTATGGGAGGGGGAGGGGTTGGGCATAGGAGGCAGGGTGGGCGGTTTGGGTATTTTCATCTGGAAAGATAAAGGCCCGAGTTTCCTCTGCAGATGGGCATCGCTCTGGATATCTGGTTGGGTAGAAGTTATGCTTCAGTGCTAGGCTATGGAAGATGTTAGTTTGACGCTGGCGGAAAAGACTGGCGTTCCACAGTGTACGGGAATTACCCTTCAGCGTACTCGAAAATAAGGCCTCCAGAAAAATGTGGCTACTCGCTGCGTGTGGGCCTATTAGAGCGTATCATGTTTGCCCTTGGCGTTTTGCCCTTTGTTTGCTCCTACGCAAAATTATGCGGATTGAATAAGCCATCCCTTCGAGAAATTTTGTTGTAGGCAGCTTGGCTTGCTGTTTGTCGGCTTCTTCTTATCTCAAGCAAAATTCTTCACTAAGCGCAATCAACTATGTACCTGCGGACCTAACCACTCGTAAGAGATGTCTTATTTAATTCTGTACAGGTTACGATACAGTGGGTACATTACTGGTTGCTGACGACAATTAAATATAAACTGAAGGGCAGGTAGCACGGCTGCAACGGTGACCAATATTTATTCGAAGAGAACAGAAAAGGCCTGA